>BGPR01042637.1:0-13198 GCA_013235015.1 Araneus ventricosus
GCTATAATAAAATTCTCATCATTTACATCGTTTCATCAAGAGTTTATTTACACGTCTTTTACATTGTTTAAGCTCCCAGGGGAAAAAAAGAGTTTATTCCTTTGCTATTAATTTAAAATTGAGTTTTCTAGTAGTTCTATATAATAATGTATTAAGGGTTCTTTTCATCTGTGACTATATACATATATTGTTTGTATTTAATTTGTGTGCAGTAACAGCATATTTTATGTGTCCATTATTGTAACAAGGCATCTATTCATTTGGTTGAATTAATATACGTGTTAAAATGTGTAAGAATATTAATGGTTGTTGGAGTAAATATTCTGTTATATTGAATACTAGCCGACTTCAGCGACCAGCTGGTTCGCCCAAATTAGAACTTATAGCTTAAAATGATTCAGATATATCAACAAAATGCAACATAAGTAGGTTGTTTGAAATAGTTGTTATTGTTGTATTTTATGTTATAATTTGTAATTAAAGCTATCTATCCAACGAAGTAATTTCTACTTTCAATTTTTGAACGGAATAAATTGTCTTTTTTAAAGAGAGAGAAAAAAAAACTAAAAACTGAAAAAAATGACTATTATAAATCAAGTAACATATCGTTAAAATCACTTTTTTGTGTTGAAACAATGAGTTCCAAAATCAAAAATGAAATAGAGATGCATCCAGAATGCAATTGTACAGTAAGATCATCTTTAGATGCATAAATTCAAATTTCTAAGTTCCTCAGTTCTTAAATCAAATTTAAAGTTCTGAGAACAGTAAATGAATGCAGTTATCAGCTGCAGCTTCTCAAATACTAATTTGAACTTGTTTCTACAATTTTGTAATGCATTTAAATTTTAACAAAAATGGTATAAGAATTTCTAAAAAAAAGAATTTTTTGAAATAAAAATGTAATAAACTCTATAATTCGAGCCAATATTAAACAATGTTTAAAATACAATCATTCATACGCAATCAGAAAATGGCTATAAATTTATATATAAAAAAAATTTATAACGAAAAACTAGTTCAAATCATTTTTAATTTGATGTTTCATTACCTGTTTCGTTCTGATTATGGAATGCATAATGCATATACGTATTATTATTAACCTGATCGATAAGATTTTCAAATTTTCTGACTGAAAAATTGTTTCTAATTTAAAAAATAAAAGGAATATAAAATTATAAAGTTGACAAGTTGAGGATTTTCGAATTCAAATTGCTTTTGAAACTTAATTTTTGAATATGGAATACTGTATATATATACAAGATTTACTTAACATGCAAGTAAGTTTATACCTTTTAATGAAAATTTTGTTTGTTTTCATTTATTAGTGTATATAAAACGGATAATGCACAAAATGTATGTAACCAACGTGTTGAACCGTTTCATTCTGAATAGATTAACATTGATTATATAAAATGGTATGCTTTCTTAACATAATATTTTGTTATCATTGGGAATTTTAAGGCAGTTCAGCATTATATAAGATTCTCACTTGGGATTTTTTGAATAATAAAATCAAATAAATTTCTTCCTTATTTTTATGAACACGCACAAAAAACAGATAAAAACTAATTTAATGACAACGCAGCAAGTAAATTTATCCCATAGAAAAATTATAAAGAAGTGCATAAACCAAGGGCATCTATGGTAAACCTACAGAATGGTATTACAAAACAAGATGATTAAACAAAATATTGGAAGATTTAAATACAATAAAAAAATGTATTTTTTTCTAAATGATATAAAAAGTATTTCATTTTTATGAATAATTATGAAGCAATGTGGTATAATAAAAATGAATGCAAAACGCCGAATATATAATTAAGAATGTTAATGCAGTTAATGATTATAAGATTCCAACAGGACATTTTTTCGGAACTATGAAATCAAACCAGTCTTATTTATTCATGAAAATACGTAAAAGAACAGATACAAGTATATTAATGACAGAACAACTAATAAATTTATCCTACATAAAAATTTAAAAAAATATGTATAACCTAAAGGCTTCTATGGTAAATCTTCAGAATAGTATAAAATAAGACGGTTAATGCAAAAGTGTTGAAAGATATAAATACAAACATTTTAATATTTCCCTTAAGATAATAATTTTGTGAATGACTATGCAGTAGTGTAGTATAATAAAAAATAAATGCAATTCTCAGAATATATACAAAAAAGTATTGAAAGTATGTGATGAAGATGGTATCTAGGATAGAATGTATTTTAATACTAAAATTATAAGACTTAAATCCCACTGTAAATTTAACCAATATTGTGAAGAATAATAGAATATTGAGTCTCAGAAATCTGTCACAGTGTGGTATCTTTCGAAACACGGTACGATGCAACCTTATTCAAAACGGCTCGTCAAGAAAGATATATCTGTAAAAGAAGCAGTTAAAAGAGTAATTGACTGAATGATCCCTTAGTAGTCTGCAATAAATAGAGTTACCATATTTTTTTCATTGAAATCCGGACACGGCAGCCGGGGGGGGTATCGAAGGGTATTAACGTATTAATATATTATTAAATTTTATAGTTTTTAATATAAAATTAATAATATGCTATTAATTTCATATTAATAATTAATTATTAATATATAATTAATTAGGGGTCAAAATACAGCATAAAATTATATTATTTGTTTACCAACAATCCTTTTTCATAACACTAGCACAGAGTTTGAGGAAATGAAAAGAATTAAGACTTAAGAATGCAAAGATGCAATTTTTATTTATGATTGGTAAATCATAATCACAGTAATTAAAAAAAGAAATCATAATCACAGTAATTAAAAAAAGAATAAACTGCGTTTTTTTTCCTACTTTGTTTTAATATTTAGTTTGATAGTGGCCCTGGATAAGGACCATATCATTTCCTTTTCCAATTTCTTTCAGCAGATACATTTTAAATGCAATAATTTTATGTAGGAATGTCTTATCATTTTTTATTTTTTCATAGAACTCTAAACAGCTTAAAATTGAATTAACCTTGATGCGCAGCAATTTTTTCACAACTGGCACCGACAGCTTTCCTTTTTCAACTGTCTAAATGGACCCCTTATAGAAAAAATTCGTTCAGCTGGAGCTGATGTGCCAGGCAGGCACACGGAAAATTCCACGATTTTAAAAATGTTCGTGAAGAAAATATCGCTTTAATTTCTATATTTAAATAAAGAAATGCGTTTCCTTGTTTCGTGAATTTTTATAATTCATTATTATAGAAAGGTCAAGAGTATACAATCTTTCAAGCCTCGTGGGTTACACTGAAATCTTACACAGTATTTTAGTTCGTAAACGATTTTGAAATAATTATACCATATTAATATACTTTCAAGAATTAAAAATATATTTAGTATAGCATTTAGGTGTATATAATAGTGTTTAATATTTTACATTTAGTTAAATGTAAAATATTAATAATTATTACATTTAGTTAAAACTTCTCGAAATAAAGATCTTGCTGATTACGATATCGGTAAATCTATGTTTGTTGCTCAGAGAAAATATCGATTCTGACTTACATGAGCCCGCCTCGTCAAACTTGACATTTTGTACTAGATACAAAAATAGTTCATTTTTGTGTCTATGACAGTGATTCCCAACCCATGGGCCGCGGCCTACTTGTGGGCCTCGGATAGCGTATTAATGGGTCGCGAAATGCTAGTCAAGAGTCGAAATCATGGGAGCTTCAAGAGTCTCCACTTGTTTCTTGCTTTATAAAACAATATATTTTTATTCCTTTTACAGTAAGCTTCACTAATTACTAGCATATAAGGGCATCTAATATACAGAGTGTCCACACTTATTGTGGTCCAATAGCTAATTTCTAAACCGTTAGACATACAATTCCAGTTGGAAAAATGCTTTAAATAAAGGGAAGAATTATATTTTATGTTTTTTGAGTCCCTAAATATATTTCTGAAAAAATGACGAATTTTAACTTTTTATAGGGTTCCCCCGGTCCTATCAGTTATATTTTAGATTTTACAAAAGATTTTCGAATGGTATATGATAAGCTTGATAGAGCAAAATATGAAAGTCAGACGAAATTTCGGTTAATGAAGGTGGAAATCGATTAAAACAGAACTGGACCAGACTGCACAAATTCAACACAAGTTACGAATAAAATGAACATGCACATCCTTGACAGAAGAACGTTGCATGTCTCAACCAGTGGCGTAGCGAGGGCTGTACTGCAATTTGAGCGCCAGTTGTGAGGTGCGAAAGCGAATATTTATATTTTTATCTTAAGATTATTGTTTTGCTTAAGCTTTTGATACGCAGGGGTGGCGCCAGAGGGGAGACCCCTGTCGGGGAAAAATTTTGTATCCCATCGAGGAAAATTTTTGTACGGGGTATTCAACTGTAATTGATAAATAATAATCTGGCGAAAATTTGAGACCAATTTCATTACACTCTTGCCCCCTGTCGTGTAAATCGGACCCCCGTCGGGCAAACTTTAGCGCCATTCCTGTTGATACGCATTGTAAGACGAGTGATATTTATGCCTATAGTTGATTATTTTATTTCAATACTGAGTAAAGGTTTAACCCAGATTTTTATAGGATTTTTACCTCTGGAAGGTCTTATAAAATCGAAGAATTCAAAAGGACAATGATATCCATGCAGCTTTGAATTACCACAGTCTTTTTAGAAATTTGGAGTTTTAATTAAAATCAGAATTCAAAATATGGCTAGAAATAGGCGAAAATGTGATTAGGTTGACATATTTTGCAAGTAAAAGTCAAGTAGATTGTCCACGACAAATTAGCAATCTTGTCAAGAGTCAAAACGTTTTGAGTTAAAAAATTAAAACGAAACAATTTTATTTGACTATTAAAGAATTTTTTAAAAAAATTAATAATATGAATAATATTTTTTCCACAATATCCTTCACGGACTCCAAGATCCGCCGCTGTATATATTTAGTAAATTAAATTTAAATATTTAAAATTTAACCAATTACAACTTAATTAATTAATTTGAAATTAATAATTATCTTAATTAAGTTATTCTTAATTATTAAGATTTCAAAGCACGGAATTTTTTTTTTTCCATATTAGCCCCCGACCCCTCCTAACGGAATCCTAGATCCTCCCTTGATTGTAAATACTAAGTTATGAAAATTTAACAAGGAAAAAAAATCGTATTGACATACAGATAAACGTCAGAATTAGTTATCTCATAATCGACATAATTAAAATATTTTTACAAATATGTTGTCAAGAGAAACTTAAAGATTTAAGTTGTAACAATAAGACTCGTATCAAAAATATATATATATCCTTCTAGCCTAAGTTTTATGTAGGACTTTAAGATAAAATTCTTAAAACGTTCAACGATTTCCGCTCCGGCCTCAAAAAAGGTCTTCTTACAAAGAGGTCATTTCACAAAGATCTTAACCGGCGGGCCCCGCATACGGCCCGGAAATGACCGCAGAATGAGAAATGCAATCCTTTGTCCAAACCCTGGCAGTTTAGAGAAAAAAGCTGTTCTTTCGGCTTGTCGATTTCGTTAAACTTAATTTGAATGCCTGCCCCACCTGGAGGTTTCAAATCACTTCCGAATGTTACCAGTTTGGGATGCAAAAGGTCAATTTATCACTCTTGAAGGGAGACCATTTTTACCTGTCTCCCTGTTGGTCAAATCAATCACCGGTACGTTTTAGTGTTAAATGATGCGTTGGTTGTGGACAGATGGCCCAATTTTAATAAGCCATTTCTTTTTCTACCAGCTTAAGCTTCTCAGTTCGTAAATCAAATGCAAAGCTAATAATTCTAATTACAGAAATAATGACTCCAGAGATATAAAAATTAAAGTTTCAGTAAATTCTTTATTGGGAAATGTGTCCACTTTTTAGTTTATTTGTTCAATTTTGATATGGGATGATATCCTTAGAAATATTAATGTCGCTAGTAGCTACTAAGTCAACAACTAGGTTAGCTCCTAAATCAACAACTACTGAATTTATCAAGCTACTAGATAAAATTATCAGCTTTCTAAATTCATCTAGATCTGATGCGGCCTATAGAAAATACGTTAATGATGCCGCAGCATTAGAGATTAATCTTGATATTAATATAGAATTTATCTTTAAAAAGCACAGAAATTTCGTCTTTTCCATCATGAATACACTGATAAAGAAGACAGAAGACCAAAAATATTATTTAAAGTCAATTTTACTTAACAATTGTTCATTCTGCTTAGAATTCCATTTAGAAAAAGTTTGGCTCCTTAAATTAATGCAACACATTAATTCTAATTGAATTAAATTTCTAAATGAATTTAAGAATATGTCCAAAGATGACTTTAAAAAATCTTGTGCAGATTTGGGTATTTCCTTACAAGTTTTTAATGGCGATTTGATATCGAGGGTGTTGATGACATATACAATGGTGTGCAAAAATTAAGGACTATTTCGTAAATTGCGATAAATCTGCAATTAATACGAATATATGGTTCGAAATCAGTTATGGAGAATCGTGTAACGTATACGTTTTACACTGGAGATTCAGTCACGAGGGCATTTAGGGTAACAACCAGAAATGGATGAAGAAGAAAAGAGATTTCGGCTCACCACGTTTCACAGAAAGCTGATATTGATCTGCCAATTTTATTAATGGTTATGTTTAATATGCTCATTGCTTACAGTGCAATTCGTAAAAATGGCATGAGTATTTCGAAGATATTAGGTTTCTTAAAACGATCCAAATTTTCATGCATGTGTTTGCTTGTAACATGCAAAGTTTTCATTCAGTTTTTACGAAATTTACAGAACACTCAACAATACGTTATAGAAGTATTGTATTAAAATTTGAAGTAAATAAGTTTAATATTAGATAAAATATGAGTATTTGTATTAAATAATTTTTACTGCGCATATGCGAGACGTAGCATAATTTTTCTTTTATAACTTCAAAGGCAGATATATAGAGCAACTTATATAAAAATTCAAGTTGAAACCCGTTAAAATTCTTAAAGATGTCGGCATTTAAGTGAGACGAATTTAATTATCTCTTTGAGAGAAGCTAAGTAGTGAGGGTTCCTGAACAAATTAATATTTTATAAACTTGAATCTTCGAACGATTATAGACGAAGTGTAATTTAAATAATGCATTTAAGTCATGTATTCATGGGAATTCAAGCTATTCAACTTTCCTAAAATTCAATGTTACTGTTTGTACCACCAATAGTATCATTGGGCATGCATTTATTTCACACACACACACAAATTATATCATGGATAAGGACAGGTGTGAAATGGGTAGAAAATACACTACTTTTAGCTTTTCACTTAAGAAGTATTATCAAAACATTACTTTTTTTAAACCTTTTTTCTAAAGATTATATATATTAAGCATAAAATTAAGTAATTTGATATATATATATATATATATATATATTTCCTGGGAGATAGTTTTTAACCATATGTTTTGTATACCCATTTTACCTCACACAGGTGAAAATGGGTATGCAAATCTGATACAGTACAGTGATATAATAACAGTAAAAGTCAAATTAAAAAAGTTTTTTTTATTAATTTATTTAAAAAGGCACAAATTAAACAGTAAATTTGGCAAAAATAAAATAGGGTTTTTTCCTCCAACATATGTTTCTGTATATCTGTTATTCCTAAAAAAATTAATGATATCTGTTATTAAATTGTGGCTCATTCAAAATTTGTTTTATATGAATTATCTTTGATATAATTTGTGTCCCATCTTAAATTTTTCAAATATTTCATTTTATAGGTATCTCCTTCAACAGCCATAATTTTGCCATTGAATTCAGGCTTGCTTTTCTCCCTCAATAAAATGCTTTTACCCAGGCACCTACTGTTAGACTTAGTCTCACAGTTGTATTTTCAGTAATATCATTTAAAGATACTTCTTCTGTAAAGAAATTACATTGCTACTTTCTCTTTCAATTTTTAGCCTTTTATTGCATCTTCACTTGTTAAAAGTTCACCAGCACTTTTTTGTACACATTTGCATAGAATTATTCATGTATGCAGTTGTGAAATTTGAAGCTTTTGGTGATATTTTTGCTCATTTCAAATCTTTGTATGTTGAAGAAATTGTGCTTTGCGATCACTCTTGGGATGGAGACAACGACATGTTCTGAAAACTTGAAGGCATACAAGAGAGAACAGAAACATCTGGTTGCAAATTTTCAGCATCTGCCAAAGAAAGTGTTTTGTGTGGAACTGCATTTTAAGTTTTAACTATACACTCTGAAAACCACACCTTGCCATAAGTTTTAAAGATTAAACAATTATGCTCTCCTCTTCATGAGAGAAAACTGTAATTTTCCTTATCCTATATGTGCAGATTTTTTTTTAACTAGTTATGATACGGAATATTTATGTTTCATTAATTTTCAATTTATAATAAATGAATAATTTATTTAAAGAAAAAAAATAATGCTGTATCTATCCTACACAAGATGCAGAATGTTAAGCCTAACCATATACCCATTTTCTAAATATAAGATTAAAAAAAGGAGTTTTCTTTTCCTTAGCTGAAAGTCGAATCAGAAATGTCCAAAAAAAAAAAGATAATATATCATTATAATAAGAATTCCTCAATAAAAAGATCCTGGAAGTGAAAGTTAGAATGAATAACATATGGCATAAACTTGTCCATTTCAGTTTAATGTGTTACCACACTCACTTATAAAGAAATTGTGAAAAAAATATCAGTTGAGGAATGAAAATCAGAACAGCTAACTATAATACCCCAACTCAAAAGAATACAAATATAATTAAAAATTTGTTGTTCTGTAAGCCATATATTTTGACTACTCATTTTACCCCACCTAGACCCAATGTAATAATTGTAAAAATAACTGCAAAAATCTTCCTCATTAACAGTTCTTGGTGACACTTATAGGCAAAAATTATCAATGTATAGTTGAAAACCTTTTAAAAATTTCAATTGTTTGATACAAGATTTTAAATAAATTGGTAAAATACGATTCAAAATTCCATTTTAATAATACTTTTTCATTCAGATTTAGTATTGCATCCATTCAAAAATAACATTTAAAATAATTTATGAAATTAATATAAAATAAGTGAAAATTACAAACTCAACACAACACTTTTTTTGGAGCAATTAACGGAGATTTCTTTCATTTGTTAAGAACCAATTTTATTTATGAATAAAACTTTTTTGAATGTTGTATTGGAAGTGTGATTGTGAAATGGTTAGAACAACATTTAAAATGTATTTATACATTGGAACAAATATATTTCATTTTGCCTGTGTTTTAGTTAACTGAAGCACATTTATTGCATTATAGTAATTATGCATGTTCAGGAAACAAATCACTGTTCCATTTCATGAAAAATTACTACGAAACTAAAACGGGATATATTATATTTCCATTTATTGAGACAGATAATTTCTAGAGGAAAATGTAAACTTTTTCAATAAATGACTTTTAAATATGGAAGAACAAGCAATTTGTTTAGAATATTAATTGAAAATTTCATTATATTAATTTAGAATAAATAAACTGTGAATACTACATTAAATTCATAAACAATTTTAGTTTCTTTTAACTAAAAATAACATTCCAGCTGAACTTTAAGTTTCTGCTGTTATATATAATTAAAAAAGTAGAACTTTGCGCTTTTGAACAAATTTATTAGCATTATGGAGTTTTGATTAATATAAATACATTCTGTATATAAGAAACAAAGAAAAAGTTGGGATAGTCAATACATGTAATCGAAAAGAGAAGCAATTATTCAAAATTCACAATATTTCCTTACATTTCATTAATTAGAATAAATGAAATGAACAGTAAAATAATTGATCACTTAACTTTTAATCACAAATAATATTTTAAATTTCACTGCCTATGAAAGCGTACTGAAATTTGGTTACTTAATCTGCTAATTTTATCAACATTTAATTAAATTTTAATCTAATTTTCTTCTTCTAACTTTCTAAAAACTGTAAGTAAAATATTAAAAGTTTTATTAAATGCAAATTTTAAAATGCAAATACATTATATGTACATTTTTCAACAACAATAATTAAACTATGTTTAGTGTAATAAAATGCATTTTTAATATTCTATACCATTAGTAAACCGAATAAAAGACATTAAAATACTTCCCAAGGAACAAATTGATCACAGCCATACTGCAAGAAAGAAAGCACTGTTTATAGCTTTTATTAAAATGAAAACCTTCATTTCAAAGTCTTGTACAAACATTCAGAGTCACATTTCGCAAATCAATATATATCTATACTTATAAAAGGCAACGTTTGTGTGCGTGTGTGTTTGTCTGCGATGTCCAGACGAATCTATCGCACTTACAGCCATGAAATTTGGCACACAGGTAGTCGTAATGGTGACTGAATGCACCTCGAAGCCGAAATTTTAAATTTTAATCTAGAATTTTTTTTATTTAATGTTTTGTGTTGTTTTGGTTGCTTTTTCGCACTAATTTCTCAATAGAATAGTTACGAATAAGTTTACGACAAAAATATATACACCATCGGAAAGAGCATGCGATTTCCGTTCTAATGAAGTTAGTTTTGAATTTCTAACGTAATTTACTGAATTTTGAAAAATAGTCACTTTTATGGTAATTTTTAATAAAGATTTCTTTAAATTATCGCATCTGACGTTCTAACATCTCTATAATTTTCATTTTTTTTTCAGCCTATTAATGGCACGTTTATGTCCGATTTAAAACAAGAACTATTAAAATATCTTTTTTCGTTTTTTAAAAATTAATTTTTCCCTGATCGGTTCAAACAGTTTTTTCGTAGCGCGATTTAACAGCGAGAGATTCTCCGGACCATCCCACAATGCATTGTGGCAACGTGACCTTCTTCGCTGCAGGTGACGTCATTCGCAAAGAAAAATAAGCGGGAATATCAGTAATGTGTATTTTTTGCTTTGCTTTTGTTTTCAAAACTTTTTCGTGCCATTGTGTGCACTTTTTTTCACCCACTTTTTGAAGTCCTGATTCCACGGGCAACGCCGTGCGCGTACTGCTAGTATTATATAAAACGCTTATGCGTGGCACAAAAAGAGGACCTTTATTTCTTTCTCCCTGTTGGCAACGATCGGTTTGTTTACCAATCTGAACCCCGACGCCGAAATTCTTGAATTGGTTTAAAGTCGGAAACAGCGAATTTTTTTTTTTTTTTAGTTTAGATCGTTTGAATTAAACAAGTTTGAGTCGTACAGTTTGGATTAATGTGAGCTTAATACCGAATGTCCTTTTCAGCTAAAAGTTTCTGAAAAATTAGTTTATTCATCTCTCGACAGCTCATATGTTCCGAATTCCATCTATCCAGAGAAAAATAGTATACCTTCCTTCACTTAATAATAATTGGAGGGAGTGTGTTTACATGTGCAGATTTATTTATTTGTTTGTATTTGCATTATATATTATCTCTTGCAGTTTTTTACAGGAACAGGTAAAAATTGTCTGCTCGTTCGTACGGCGAAGTGATACATCGCAAAGCTATGCATGTATCAATGCGCATGAAGCATTCGGTACTGCGCATTTAGCATTACGCAGGGTTTGCCAGAGAGCTGTGCGCCGATTAGCAGTAGGGAGGTTTGGCGACCTCCCAACGTAAACAAATTGGCGACAACGAAATCATCCAGTCGTTCCCTAGACTAGGGAACGTCTGGATGATAGCCAATGGTTATCGCCAAGTAGTAAACAAAGCGAGCGATAGCTCACGGGAATGGGGTACTCTGTCGATTCTTCTCTTCGACTCTTATGCCTGTGGATCTCTTAGGTGTTAACCGGTTTTTTGCTTCCGCCTTAGTAAGTAGTTCTCAAATGTTATGCGGTTCTTTGCCTCCGCTGTAGTAAATAGTCCCAATTCATTAAGTAATTATTTAAAGTAATCTTTATAAATTTGAATAAGAACATTAAGAAATATTCATTTCTCTGAAAAATAATGTTTTATCATTTACTTTTTAATTTAGTTTTTCGTGTATTTCGCAATTCTAAATAAATTAAATATTAATGTTAATTTTTAATTATAAAATTAAAAATTAATATTTTTAACATAGTAATTTACTGCTAAAGAATTTTATTAAATAATATTTCTCTTATCAATTTTTAAAAGAAAAGAAAACGTTACTTTTTAAATTTTGTATCTTATTTTTTTCCCTGTATTGTTTGCAAAAATATCTTATAGCAATTTTTTTTTTCTTTCTTTCTTTTCAACTTAGAAAGAAATTTCGATTGAAATATGACGTCACTGTATCCGAAGAATTTCAAAGTTTCAGAAACTATAATATGCACAAAATATTGATAAAATGACACGAGAAATTTATTATTTAGAATTAGATCTTTTTTTCAGTTATGCCTATATTGATTTCAGATTACAATTTTTTTTTCCCGTCTCTCTTTTTAGAAGTCGGGGATAATAAAATGCTTGAAAAAAATTAGGGGAAAAATTAAATATTTCTTAATATTAGAAGAAACAGTCTTGCATTATTTTAGTCTTGCATTATTTTTCTATTCTGAAGATGCATTTTCATGAAAAATCGAAGATAAAAATCTTTTATATACGTTTCCAGTGTGAATGTATCGTCAATATGGTTCTGTGCATATCTGAAGTTTTTAAATGTATTTAAAATAAAAGGTCTATATATATAACCTTGTTACAGGATCGTCTACAAATAGCGATTTGACAGAATTTTTTTCGGCCCGGAATTGGGAGTCAACAACACACATGCATATTTTCATTAAATCAATATATAATAAGTGACGTTATTTGTTATTGAAATTTAAAATAGGAAAAGTTTGTTAAGTGTTTCTGTAAGATATTATTCTTAACAAGCATAAGTTTCTTAAACAAAGAAATTGAACAAATTCCATTCCATGTTGGTGTGGTGTGAAAGTTCCAAAGCAAGACCAAAAATAAATCTTGGTTCTTGCTTTAAAAAATACGGATATTTTATACGTGTTTTTAAAAACTATCTTTACTGCTGCTTAATCAAAGGAGAGAAAATATTATCCTAAAAAAAAAAAATTCTAATGGAACAGTGCCGCTTCGATTCGGCGCAACCCGATTCAAAGTAATTCCTTATAAAGCTGACAATTAGACGCAAAAATATGGCATAAATAGACATAGATAATACATCTAAACAGAAACAAACTCATTTATTTTCAAGTTGAAATTAAGAAAACAAAAAAAAAA
>BGPR01042638.1:0-13198 GCA_013235015.1 Araneus ventricosus
ATAGGATCTATCCTTGCTCATGTGACTGATGCTTGCTTCAATCTCGGTAGCTGTGTGGCTACTCTATTTTAGAATTTCAATTTTGAGCAATCAGTTTTAAAAGTTATGTTTATAAAATTCAATACTCTATTTTATTTTTCTCGTTTTCCCAATCCCTTTTATCATCACACCTATTTATAGAAGCTCTTATTCTAACTTATTCCTTCTCTTACGCTTGCAAACGCTCTAAATTAAAAAGTGCATTCATCTGCACCGAAATACGGTATAAACTACAGAGAAATGTGGCGCATACTGCACTGAAAATCGATAAAAAAAAATAATGTTTGTTTCGAAGGGTTTAAGTTACTGTATAGAAGAAAAAAGTACATTTAATATATTGCAGAGAACCTGTAGAGTATTTTATAGTAAAATAATACCTGCAAATAGCATTTTAGTCATAGCTGAAGTACCAGAAAACGCTTTCCTATATTTTATGACGTTGTACTATCTTTTTATAATATTTTTTTTTAATTCCAGAAATTCATTTCATAAATTTTTTAAAGCTTTATTCAATACCATTAGAGGGGGAGGAAGTTATTGATTGACAGAAATATAATCACATAACGGTAGATGTCCCTTTATTCCAATGAAATATATAATAAGAATAACGAATATTTGGATTAAGTGTAATTTTATCCGGCCATATTATGAAGTTGTCATTATTATTTTGTAAGTATCCTAAAATAATTCCTATTAATAATACTACCTTCGAAAAATAGAACTCATGTTTCTGATGTTAATGAATGTCTTAATGTTTCCTTGCTCAGTCAGTTTAATTATTTGGCTCTCTAAAACAACTTGATTGATTTAATTTAATGTGACAAGTCATCTAAATCTATAATTAAATAACCATAAATTGTGTTTGAAATTCAAAAGATAATTTTTCCTCCATTCAGCACACTTGATGGCTTTTTTAAAAACTTGGTTTATCACAATTAATTTGAATAAATTACCAATTTTTCTCTTTGAAAGGCAAAATCTTTATTCACATCATATTTCCCAATTTCGCCTGGCTTCGTCAATTACTTAAACACGCCATCAACACTGAGAAAAGCATAATTTGATTCCGTCACTTATTCAAAAGTTCATAAATTAAGGCCTAGTAATAAATTTTCACTTAAACCTTCAGCGTTAAAATTTTATCTTTAATAACTCGCCGCGCAACGAAATTATTCATTCCCTTCTTACAAATTTAACCGAAGAAAAGAGCATCCCTTTTGCTTTAAAATTTAGAAAAAAATGCCCCTTTTATGAGCTAAGAAATGCTTGTCAATGGAAACAATAATTTGCTAAACTAATTACATATCCTTTTCTTTAAATTGATTCTAAGGCCTTTTACAACAGCGTGTAATTTATTTTTATTTACTTTCCTCCCTGTTGTAGGCACTCCTTAATTTGTAAGGGAAACATTATTGATCACGTCATTTTCGCAAGCATAAAAGGACGTCTTTTTTCATCCTGTGTGTTTCATTTTTCTTTTTTACACACTCTCTCTTTTTCTTCCTAATTCTCTTCGAAGGTTTATTAAAAACTGGGTTCTTAAAGTAATAAAATAAGAAAATTAAATTTTCCTCGTGGTAAAAAAGATGATTGAATTTCACTACCATCACGTACCTTATCGTTGGTATAATTTGATCATCAGGTGTATAAAGTGGTTATTTATATTCAGTAGTATTTACTTTCTCTTGCTTATAAATGAATAGAAGGCTTGTTTCTAAACTGTGTAACAATGCTCTAGAAAATCATTTTTCACTCTTTATAATACATAATTTCACTTTTGTTGGGATAAAAATAATTCTGGACATACCTCCATTTCTACCAAAGAATATTATTTAAGTAAAAAACTATAAATCACGTTGCATTCTTTTATATAAATTTAATTTATTATAGCATTATTTATATTACGAGCTGCAAAGCTGGTAATTAGTTT
This sequence comes from Araneus ventricosus, assembly GCA_013235015.1. Lineage (NCBI taxonomy): Eukaryota > Metazoa > Arthropoda > Arachnida > Araneae > Araneidae > Araneus > Araneus ventricosus. Next base: position 1,970 of record BGPR01042638.1, read on the forward strand.
TTATGCCAGGTGATAAATGGCTATTGTTCCAGCAGATGGTAATTTTTATCAACTTCTCAAAATATGTGAAATTACATAAACAAATTAACTTTAAAAAAGTCATTATTTATCCATAAAAATAATGATTTTTAAAAAAATAGAAAAGTGGCATTAATATTAAGCTTAGTTAAAAGCATAAATATTTTCAAATACATTTTATTTCCTTTTTAATCGATTTCATTTGTACTTAACTCGAATGTTTTGAATTTGAATAACTCGTTCGAAGAAAATAATTGTGTATTATCAACTATTTCGTAATCTCGGTTCATCTGAAGTCATTTTCTGAAATTGCTGACACTTTTACGTGCTGTCTGCGGTTTATTTGTATGAAAATGTAACACAATTATAAATTCGATTTCTGATTATTGATTTTCATATTCTTTTCTTATTTATGTTGTTCATCAGAATTATATTGTCACCTGATTTCGAAACGAATTTAATTTACTTGTCTTTTTAATTATAATGCGGGAAATAAATTAAAACAAAAATGTTCGATATATAGTAGTTATTGAATGTGTGTTTTTCAATTACGTTCTGGCAACACTGAATTGAACGCACGATTTTTTCGATGAATCTGAAATGCTCTTAGTGTTCGGAGATATGTTTTTAAAACATACTAACAACATGAATTATCTAAGCACACTTTTAAAAAGTAGATGTATAAACTTTACTTGCAGTATGCAATTTAGAAACGTTAGTAAATATTACCAAAGTTCATAAAAAGTATCAAAGTTCATAAAGAGAGTATTTTAAAGTATTGTTCTAGATTGAAATCATTCAAAGAAAACAAACAAATTAAGAAATACTCTGAGACAATCGATTTAAACAAACAAGGAATCCATTCGAGTCCATTTTATCAAGGGCTAAGGACTATATACAAAATGGATTCAAAATATTTGGGAAATTTTTCCATAAGAAGTTTTTATCACGCCAAATATAGCTTCTCATGGCCCTAAATTTCCCAACAAAAGACAAAGGAGATCAGTACCATATAAAAAGCATTATTTTAAAAGAAAAAGCAAAAACAAAAACAAACATAAAAACGCTAATAAGATTGATTTAAAAATATCTTTAGCCTTCCGGCTGAAAAAAAATATAGATTGAAATATATTTTCTATACCGTTTCATATGTTGAACTCGTTTTCATATTAAATCCCAATTTCTATATTATATATAATCCTTTACAAAGAAACCAAAAGAAATAGAACACTAATATTTGTATCGAAATTACTACTAGACGAGGTGTCTGGTGATTACCGCATAAATTCAGCACGATTCCTCACTCTCAAAGAATGAAAAGTTCCAAAGAACCATACCTCTACAATCCTAGTTATCGAGAGAATTGCTCTCAAAAAACGGTGGTTTCACATCCGGTTTCCTTAAAAGTAGCCTTATTTAAATCATGAAATTGTAACTATTATCCTCATAACTGAAATCCTCCGAAAACATGAGGATTTCTTTATAGTGCCATTCCAAAGAATTGATGTAATGAACCCTATTTACAATAGAAACATGCAGTAAAGCACCGTTTATACGTTTTTCAAGGGATTGACTTAAAATCACGTATAAATGAAAGACGTGTGATGGAGTCTTTATCAAACAACTTCGATTATTACAAATTCATTGCTGCTAATGCAAATTCATCTAAAAGTATAAATCTCAAAGATAGTACTGGCATATTGCTACATAGTATTGAAAACAATAATGAAATTTTAAAATTCATCATAAAAGTGAGAAAATTAATATCTTTATTGGACATCTTGAATACTAATTGTACATATCTAATACGATTTATATACATGCAGGTAGGCATGTAATCAAAAATCTTTTACCTCGTCTTCTATGAATATTAAGTATAACATTTTGAATCCAATTAATTTCATTGAATGTTTTTCACTATTTTTGACAAATGAAATGAGTTAGAAGTTTTACAATGGAGTCCATTGCGTCTTTAATAGAAGGTAGAATAATCCTTCAAAATCGCTTAAATTAGCTTAAAACAATTTGTCTTTTATTAATTCATCAATTGTGAATAATATCGATTTTTATCACAGTTCACATTATAGAAAGGAGGAAATTTTCACATTTTAGAACAGGAGAAAACGACGTATAATCGAATCTTTCCATCATATAAACGAAGTAGTTTGTCATTACAATGAATGTGAATCAATTTGGACTGTGATGAAACGACGTATAAATAAGAAATATAAATAATAACGGTGTTATAAATGGTGTTTTACTGTAGTTAGTTGCTCGTCCGTCTTCATGTTCATTGCACATTTGATGGAACCTCATTGCTAGACATGGTTTTATCAATCCGCCATTCCAAGCTTGCGCAATGTGCAGTCTTGTCTCGATATGCAAGGCAGTCGTTCTGAGCTGTTGTCTCTGTTAACATTATTCTTTATGCATACCACGGTTTTTCATGTTTTTAATAATAATTTAAATGGTGTTTTACTGTAGTTAGTTGCTCGTCCGTCTTCATGTTCATTGCACATTTGATGAAACCTCATTGCTAGACATGGTTTAATCAATCCGCCATTCCAAGATTGCGCAATGTGCAGTCTTGTCTTGATATGCAAGGCAGTCGTTCTGAGATGTTGTCTCTGCTAACATTATTCTTTATGCATACCACGGTTTTTCATGTTTTTAATAATAATTTAAATGGTGTTTTACTGTCGTTAGTTGCTCGTCCGTCTTCATGTTTATTGCACATCTGATGAAACTTCATTGCTAGACATGGTTTAATCAATCCGCCATTCCAAGCTTGCGCAATGTGCAGTCTTGTCTTGATATGCAAGGCAGTCGTTCTGAGCTGTTGTCTCTGTTAACATTATTCTTTATGCATACCACGGTTTTTCATGTTTTTAATAAAGTTTCTTTATGATTGGTTGTGACGTCATCGTTGTTTTATTGCAATATTCTTTACCCCTCTGACTACAAAGAGTTCTCAAAATCTGAGTACAGTTGTATACGGAGTTTGCTTACTAATTGATCTGTGGAATGGACTCGTCCTCCCCGTTCCCCCTTTTCTCCTCACTACGGATGGTGGGAGATATGAATGGCAGGCTCTTATCTCTCCCCTAAAGGACCCTTTAATGACCATTCGCCCAACTGCCTTCACCCCTCCCCCTTTCGGAACAGCAACCGGCCAAAATCCCCCCCACTAGTATAGAAGTTGCATGGCCGGTTACGGCCGGCTTAGGAGTCAGAGTGTTAAAATTAGAGGTCTCAGAAATATAATTCTCTGGACAGTTATCCAGTGAGAGTGAGAATTCGGGCCATTCTGACAGTGTTTATGTGGTAAATAAAGGACACTATACACAAAGCACATTATAAAATACCTTTAAGCAAAAGAATTAACCTTCTAATTAATTTCAAGATCATTTCGATGCTGTATTATTACACGAGTTTCGCCTTTTATTCGCGAACCTTTGATAAAATGAAAATCAATGAGACTATGACGGAGCTGGATAAAATTATTATACTTTTTTAGTTGTGATTTAATATTTTTTTCCACAAATGACTAATTCCAGTTGTACAGTTTCTCATAAACGCTGACGATTTATACAAGGTCTCCCAGGAAAGACTCTCCCATTATAATTAAATTAGTCTTAAATTACTCGGCAATGGAGATAAAATACGTCTATCTATTTATTTATTTACAACCCGCACCGACCCAGCCAACCAAAGAGGGGGCAAGGCCTTCCACAGGTCGGAGGGGGAACATAAAACAAAAGAAAAGAACTACATAAAAAAATAGAATTTACAAAGGACCCCATAGGGTGAGCAGAACAATTTAAAAAACAAGCGTTTACAAGAGAATGCCGCCCCGTGCCCCCATGAACATCTTTTACAACAATGAACTCCAAAAAAACAGAAAAAGGATAAAGAGCAAAAATACAAAAAGCTTAACATTAAAAACACAAAAAAAAAATAAAATTTCAGGTAACCAAATTAAAATCAATAGCATTTAAATCCAAACAGTTAAAATCAAAAATCGAGACAAAAACCAAGTGAATATTTATTTTGAAAGCCATAAAAATCTGATACAGAAGTTTCAGAATAAGTTACAAATGTTGCCAGTAGACGCTGTAGGCGTTGTACGGCGCCTGAGAAAAAGGCTATGAAAAGACTTTTGCATGTAATCAATGCAATCACATCACAATCCATTCAAAATGCGCACATTCCACAACACAATGTTGTATAGCAAGAATGAAATTTTCAGTCACCCTCTGCAGTGTGTCAGCGGAAATAGTGGCTCTAAATGGTAACTAAATTTCAAACTTCCAAAACAGAATCAATCTTCGAACTATTCGTATTTACTGAAACAAGCATGAATTGGCTTCCATATTCACCAGATCACATCCCCTGCGACTACTTCTTGTGGGGCACATGAAAGCATACTCTTTTATGGAACAGTCCTGTAACATTGAAAGAACCAGAAGAGTTTATCTGTAAGGCATATACCTGCATTTGCGTAGACGCACTACAGAGGATGACTGAAAATTTCATTCTTGGTAGGCGCCATATCTGTGATGCGAAAAGTGCACATTTTGAATCGATTGAGACATGATTATAAACAGTTCTTCGCAAGGAATTGTTGCAATCTCTTTCTCAGACTCCGTATTATGACTAGAGCATACAGCGCCACCTGCTGGCAACATATATAACAAATTGTGAATCTTCTGTATCGGAATTCTACCGCTGAAGATGTTAGTATTTCATAAGTGATATGTGTACCATAGTTCGAAACCAAGTTGAATAATAAATATTTATTTACATCTTCATTCAAAACACAAATTTAATATTTCGAATGATGCGAATAGCTTTCGCTTTTAGCTTCAACCAACAACGTATGCGTTCTCTCGGCGAATGCTTCCGGAGAACTCGCTTTCAAAACAGTGATACCGTACCGCCATCTAGCGATCGGATCTTAAATAGCTCGGATACAAAATATCTCAAATATTAGAATTATATCAAAATTGGAATTACTAATATAATAGCCCAGATCTGTCTCTCACTGATCCGGTAACGCTCCGACGTCTCCAACAATAAAATTCGCGCCATAGCACTGCAAGACATTAAACAGCATTATTTCATTGTTAAAGAACCTAAATTTCAGTAATTTTAAATTTAAAAAAGTAATTTCCGTTCTAATTTCAAATTTAATAGCTCTAAAATAGTGAAATAAAATTTGCTATCGATTGATATAAAATTTACCTCGCTATGATCAAAAGTTCCAGAGAAATTTTAAATTATATTAATCATATATTTCAAATTAATTTCCGTTTCTCAATAAAAGTAGTAAATCACGTCAGTGGTATATCATGCGCGTGATGTAGTTTGGACGCCAGGATGCATCTGATTATTTATCAGACATCTGATTTACAAGGAAAATTGTTAAACAACGAACAAAACTTCGCACTGAATATTGTTTAACAAGAGGGTATTTGAATAAAGAAATGTAAATAATATGTAAATAAAAAAAATATTTCCTGTTATAAAACACATGTTTATTTTATTTCTTTTCAATCAATGTTAAACATTTCTTTCGCATATACAGGGTGTCCAACAAAGGACTCCCTCATTTTAAAATTAAATACCTCGGCAACGGAGATCGATAGAAGAACGAAACCAGTGCTATGCTTAGTCTGAAAGCCGTAAAAATCTGATACAAAAGTTTCAAAATTAGTTATAAATGTTGCCGACAGGTGGCGCTGCAGGTTGTAATAGCTATTCAGAATCCGATAAGAAATCTATAAACTGTCATTTGCAAGTAATCGTTGCAATCACATCACAATCGATTGAAATTAGGCATTTTTCGTGCTTGCCAAGGACAGTTTATAGATTTCTTATCGGATTCTGAATAGCTATTACAACCTGCAGCGCCACCTGTCGGCAACATTTATAACTAATTTTGAAACTTTTGTATCAGATTTTTACGGTTTTCAGACTAAGCATAGCACTGGTTTCGTTCTTCTATCGATCTCCGTTGCCGAGTTATTTAATTTTAAAATGAGAGAGTCCTTTGTTGGACACCCTGTATATCTATTTAAACACGACAGATTTGACGGGAAATCTCTCGAATGAAGAGGCAATTTGCACCCGTCATACCATGGCGGGTGATTTTCTAGTCACATATAATTCTACAAATTACAAATTAAGAAACAAAAAAGTGACAATGAAAATAACACAATTTAAAATAACAATTAAAATAAAACTATTTAAGGTAGGGTACCTAACCGCCTTTAAAATAAACATACAATCTATCGATCTACATTGACGAGTTAATTAATTTTAGAATGGGATAGTCCTTCGTGGAACAACCTGTATATAATTATATTAACAAAATATTTTTATGTTATTTAGTAGGATGTTGAATTTTCGAATAACGACAAATATGCTCTCCAACAGAATCAAGGGACTGAATGAGACAACTATTTTAAGGTCGTCAGTGTTGATCATCCTCGGCAAAACTCATTTGGTATCAATCCGGAATTATCCCCATTTTACGGTGATGTACCTGGATAAGAAATGGGTGGACATGAAAGCCAAGACAGAGAATTTTATGACAAGAGAAGAATCTTTAAATATTTTCACTCGTGGAGTTCCAAAATATTTTCAAAGGTAAATAATTACTTATTTGGTTTATAAATACGTGAAACAAGATTTTCTACAAGAAACAGTAGTGGCAAACTGTTCAATAATGGAATGGTAGATTAGCTAATTTTTACGAGGGTCGTTTTTTTCAATTCCTACTATTAGTTCACACTCTCCCTATTTATATTTATATATCTTATTCAAATTTTCAATCGTTAATAAAATACTTTTTATTCATCCACTCAAGTTCAAATGCATTTTTTAAAACTTGTAGTGGATGACACTTGATGTTAATACAGTTTTTTCAAATATTAATTCATTAATTAAATTTGATTAACTTTATTTTTATATGGGAGAAAAAAATTCTAAAATAAAATTTTTCTTTGTTGACCTAAGTAGGAATTGACTTAAATTTTTTTTTTTATATTACTTGTTTCTTGTTTCGTTCTTTTTCAACCTCCGATGGACCTTAAAAAATAGACTCAAATACCTAAAAAGGCTCAAATACCTAAACTTCATCCCCCCCCTTGCGGCAGTGCTTAACCTAAAATTTAATTTTTTTTTATTTTTCCATTTATCTATATATCACAGAACGTCTTTTCCGTATAGGTAGGATTTGAAATTCTGAAAGCAAGATTTTCAATCCACCCTACTGTACAGTGATACAATATACGACGGACGGTTTTTTTCATAAAAAAGGAGAAGAGTAGAAAAAATGAATTTATTACCAAAAGTTATGTTCAAACATAATTACTTTTTGACATTATAGCCGTGAAGAATCAGACAATTGTCATATCGGTGGACCAGGTTTCCGATCCCCTCTTCGAACAGCATTGTCTACAGTAATGTGAGATGAGCCTTAACGTTGCTTTGAATCACTTCCTTTTTCCTGGTCGCTTTGGCTTCCAAGCCAGTTCTTCATATCAGGGAAGAGATGAAAATCACTTGTCGCTAAGTCGGGGCTATACGTCGTGTGATCAGACACGTTCACTTTAAACTGCTCCAGAAGCTGTTGGATTACAAAAGCATTGTGATGGTGGACATTGTATATGAATGAGAACAACTCCAGATGTCAAAATGGCTCTTCTCAGTCGTCGTAATATCTAACAAGAAACGTTGCATTGATAGTTTTCCACAAACCAACCTTTTGCATGATGAAAGCGAATAATACTTCGCAACTCGCACTTAGTGGGAGCATCAATTCTACTAGTCATGTTTACGTGCCGACAGCTCAGCTCAAACTGGCCAGCTGATGTCTGCAGTAGTTGAGGTCATGGTTAGAGACACGCGCATTCTCCCACAGCGCATCCCAACATCCTGCCACTTGCCTGCCTGTTTAGCGGCTCGATTGGGTGTTGAAAAACAAGAAACGGCCTATTTTTCAAACTTTTTACAAACTACTTTTTCAAAGTACATGCTGCTCCATTTTAAACATATTTTTGGCATGCAATATAATAATTACAGTGCCCTATGCTAAATTTTTTATTTCAAATTAAGTAAAAATTTCAGTCAGGTTTTTCAAAAATTACTTAACATATTTATTCATCACATTCTTGTCATTTCTAAGACTTTCAATTGATGGTAGAAAAATTCACAAGTAAATAAATCCATCAAAAAATTTTGCCTTTTGTGCAAACACACTTATGAACGAAACTGACTTTTTTCATGTAGTTATGTTTTTTCTAAGAGAACGCATATGGATTTATTCAACTTAGATCCTGCTAAACTGTTGCTAATCTGCTGCTGGTAAATTGGAGCAAACAATTTATGAGTTCACAGAAAAGATCAAGAAAATCAAACAGTTATTAAATTATTTTTATTTAAGGTATCCGACTGTGTTTGGAGACATTTTTTTGAAAAATAATTTATATATATATTTTAATGTTATTTTTCAACTGCATATGTTTTAAAACTATGAAAATATTGTAAAATTAGGCTTTCAAAATAATATTTTTTTAAAAAAACTGAGAAATTTGAAGAAAAATGGCTAAAATATTTGCCTTACGCTGACAGCCATAGACAAATTCATATTCTAAATATACTTAAATCCTTGTAGGAGTACATTTTTATGACAGTTATCTGTGTTATGCTTTAAAATATTTCTTGTACTTCAAAATAGATTTGAAATATAGCTGAACATAGTTACTAAACTTGTAATTTTTCATAAAAAATGCTTTTCGTTTATATTTAAGCACTTAAAAATGATACTTTATTTTAAAATTGAGCTTAGTTTTTAGAGGAAAACATCAAGCATATTACAGAAAACAATCTCAGAAAATTTCATATCAATACTTGAGTAACTTTTTGAGAAATAATTGTTACGGTCGACAGTTTTCCTCAAAAATATCATTTTTCAGAAAACACATTTTAAGTTTTCATGCAATATAAAATAATGCTTACAGTTTGGTAATAAAACAGGTGTAACTCAATTTGTAATTCAAGTAGAGTTAAAATTGACACAGTTTTAGAAAGCTGATTAAACAGGCTACAAAATTAAGTCATAACAAGTTTTTTGATAATTTCATCAAAAACGACGATTTTAAACCAGTCGGATACCTTAATGCAATATTTACCCTTTTTTAAGAAACGCAAAAGTGATATGGCATTTAAAATTTAAGATTTATAGAAAAATCTAAATTTTATTTTCCATCAAAAAATAGCATTGTTTCATTCATTTCAATTTTTTTACTTATTCTTGTCATGTTTGTTTGTTTCAGAAATGAGACACTGGGCTTTCACTTGAACTCAGTTGGTTATATCCACAGCCTTAGAGTAGTTAGGGAAGAACTTCGTGAAAACATAACAAATAGCAAGATTCCTTCGAGATTTTCCTTTTCAGGTGAGTGTTCGTTTTATTGAACTGTTGTTAAATTTTATTCAAATATCTTTCAATATTATTCATCAATTAGCATTACTGATGTGTAATTTTGCCAATAGAAAAAAGTGAAATCGAAAGCAAAAAATAACATTAATTGTAAACTTAGGAAAATGAGGTATCATGATCGAAGCATTTCAATTTGCAAAATGTAATTAATAAATTGTTGGTGTATAATAAAAAAATGATAAATGTATCTAGTTTACACATAGAGGGCCGAAGTACATTTTAATTTCATGTTGAAGCAAGCCCTGTCATTTGTCATTACTCTTGTAAGGAAATCGATGATTTTAGTCATTTATAATCGAACTCCAGCAGAAATGAGTCGAAAAGTTTCTGCTGGGGTAAGATTCAGCCAATAGGTCTGTCTATGTTTGCCGAATGTCTGGGCACAGGTTTTTGATTCAATTGAAAGTTCAAATATAAAACAAGAGATTTCCTGATTCGATTCTTCGGTTTCTATTTTGTTTTCCCCTATTCATTTAAAAACTTCAGTAGTTCAACTCTGATCAAGATGCATCAAGAAAACTATTTATAAATGATTTTGAATCCTTCAAAAGATTTTCTAGCGGGCGGACAATCAGTTAATGTAAGGGAGTTTAAAGAATTTAGATTAAATGAATGATCTAAAGTTTCATTCCAGTATAATTGATCAAACTCATATATATATATATATATATATATATATATATATATATATATATATATGCAGGGTGTCCACTAAAGTCCTTCTGCCCCACATTAACTTGAGGACGGCGACAACTATTGCCACAAACTTGGTGTCTAGGTTTAGTAAAGAGATAATGCGTTACACGGTGAGATCGGTTACAGAGTCGCTTGGCAAACAACAAAGTTAGTGTTTCTGTCTTGAAAACGGTACAAGATATTGGGGGAAAGTCAATTACAAACTTGTAGAACGTCTTCGATTTAGTACGAAAAGACACCTTCAGCGAAATAATGCTCAGAAAAAAAAACGTGTAAAACGAGCATTTGTTTGGTCGCGATTTTCCAAACCTTTGACGTAACAACTCGCGACAAGAGAGAAAAGATCATCTTTTGAACAATAAACGTCGACCCGATGGTGTAGTCGTTAGCGCAGACAAAAGAAAGCGTTAGACCAAACAAATGCGCGTTTTACACGTTTTGTTCTTAGCATTATTGCGCTCAAGTTGTCTTTTCGTACTAAATAGAAGACGTTCTACAATTTTGTAATTGACTTTTTTCCCGTATCTTCGACCATTTTCGAGATAGGAACACTAACTCCGTTGCTTGCAGCCAGGTGGCGCTGTAACCAATCTCAGCATGTAGTGTGTGATCACTTTACTATACCTATACACCAAGTTTGTGGCAACAGTTGTCGCCGTTCTCAAGTTAATGTGGGGTAGAAGAACTTAAGCGGACGCATAGTAAAAAGTGTCGAATATGGTAACATAAAAAATCCTCCAAACACAATAAGATTGCAATAGCCCTAAAAATTAAAAGTATTGAAACGGAAAAGCTACCTTATATGTAGTCAAAAATAACAAACCACAAAAAGTCTCAAACCTTATTAGAATTATCACAATTAATTGAGATCAAAAATACTAATAGAATCTGAGTCATTAAATATTGCAAGAAACAAAAGAAATAAATAGAATCTGAATGAAATAAAGTTACACTACCAAAAAGCATACTTAATGAAATATTAAATATAAAATATTGCACCTAAAATT
>BGPR01042639.1:0-13197 GCA_013235015.1 Araneus ventricosus
ATGAATATGGTTTTTCCTTGGTATGCGTCCGTAAATGTCTCATTAAAATAATTTCCTGAGAAAACACTTTACTGCATGTATCGCATGAATAGGGATTTTCCTTGGTATGCGTCTGTACATGTTTCATTAAATTACTTTTATCAGAAAACGATTTACTACATATATTGCATGAATATGGTTTTTCCTTGGTATGCGTCCGTAAATGTGTCATTAAATTACTTTTCTCAGAAAACCCTTTACTACATGTTTCGCATGAATATGGTTTTTCTTTGGTATGAGTCCGTAAATGTACTTTTAAAACGTTTTGATGCGAAAACGCTTTAAAGCAAGTATCGCATGAATACGGTTTTTCTTTCGTATGTGTTCGCAAATGTATCTTTAAATTATTTCTTAAAGAAAACCCTTTACTGCATATATAGCATGAATATGGCTTTTCATTGGTATGCGTCCGTAAATGTTTCATTAAATTACTTTTCTCAGAAAACCCTTTACTGCATGTTTCGCATGAATATGGTTTTTCTTTGGTATGCGTCCGTAAATGTATTTCTAAAACGGGTTGATGCGAAAACGCTTTACAGCAAGTATCGCATGAATACGGTTTTTCTTTCGTACGTGTCCGTAAATTATTTTTTAAAGGAAACCCTTTACCGCATGGATATGGATTTTCTTTGGCATGCGTCTGTAAATTTAATTTTAAATCAATTGGTTGTGGAAACACTTTACTACACATGTCATGCATATGGTTTTCTTTTGTATGTGTCAGTAAATGTGTTTTTGAATCGAGAAAATTTGTCTTGATTTTGTTGATAACATGTTTTTCTGCATATGTCGTACGCATACGATGATTTTCGTGTGTCTGAGTCAGCAAATGCGTCTATCAGTTTTTCTGGTGAAAAAACGCATCGCTACGGAAATCACAAAATATACAGCTTCTCCATTGTGCAAGTAATAAGCAAATGTCTTTTGAAATCAGTTCGTTCAGAAAACACAAGTTCATAAATCCGATGCGTGTTGCTTTCTTAATGTTTCAGCTTTGAAAAGAAATTATTTTTTGCTGCATAAATCGCACGTTAAAAGTTTTTCTTTTGCACGAAACAACAGATGCATCTAGAAATTCGTTTGCTGGGAATATGTTTTACAACGTGAAAGATAAGAACAAGATTTCTTACTTTTACATGGATATAAAAATATTAAAAAAAGTATCTTAATAAACAAAGAAAAATTTAGTATAATTGAGAAATGTTAAAAATATCCACTGGAAAAGTATTCTTTCCTGTATAGTGGTGCTGGATTCCATCCAAGAACTATCATATGTTGCAGTCTAGATCTGTGGGGTTTATAACCTTCAGTTTCCACCGGGAGATGTGAAGTCTCTTGTAGCCAGTCTCAGTGCCAGGACTTCCGCGAAATGACACCATTCATCGAGGTCCCTCACCATGCAATTTCGAAACCTAAATGATATAAATAAATAACGTGGTTTTTAACTCGGATCTACTGAAAATTGTTACACGTATCCAAAAATTAAAACATGACCAAAACTCTTAGAAAAAATCAGTGGCGAAGCAACCGTGTGGGGGGAAGGATTATATATGTCCCGGAAGCAAACACATTATAGAGTTTAAGTTAATTTTCAAAGCAAAGTATGATGAGACGGTGTAAAAATAATATTCTCCGGGCGCCCTCTGCACTTGTTAAGCCACTAATGATGACCGAGGAGAAAAAATAATATTATTCCCCCCGGCACCATTTACCCTCGCTATGTCACTGGGAGAACCAAGATTAACTGTCATATAAGGGCGATTTGAAAAGAATGTCCCCACTTTGAAGTCGACATCTCCACGACAAAACAACTTAAGCCGGTCATTCATGACCACTCCATTTTTAATCCATCCAGCCATTGACAACCGCTTCAAGCAACGCAAATACACTCCGATCCCTTATTGTGCCTACTCCTCCTCCGTCTTCAAAACGCGAAACCCTACCTATCTGCTTTGGTTTTCCCATTCGCGAGAGAGCCTTCTGCCCCCAGATATATCTATACCGGTCTCATTTCCTCTTATATGGCCCGGAATTCCAAAGGGATATCCAACTTTCCGCTTCGATTGCGACCGGATTATCGCAATGTCGACCGGTTTTGGCGTGGAGCGGTGGAGAATGTCCTGCCTCACAGGTGCATAGTTTCAATCTAATGGGGATTCGAAAAAGGCTAGAGGCCGCGTTTGCCGAGTGGAAAAGTGTCGGATTCGGGGCCGGATTGTTTCAGGTTCGAAACCAGATTCCACTGAAGAACCGTTGTGGATTGGGTCTGTTGCAAGTTAAATCATACGTAGGTGGTCAAAGTTTCCCCCGCTGGTGTGCTGCACAACATCTATTTTCTCTCAGTTTACACAAAGGGGTTTAAATTCTAGTAAAACAATGGTTAGACGGAGGGGCGCTGGTGTGGAGCAGAAATTTGCTGAGGGTACCATTTCAAGTGTCGTCCTCGTTGTATGACCGCGGTTCAAAATTACGGGGTCTGTCCCAGAATAGCCCTCGTGTTGCCTCAAAACGGATCGATAGTATAATTAAACCGCAAAACGAATTTACTGCTAGAATTAAAGTAACGAATTTATGATATGCATCTGACAACACATTGCATCAGTTAAAGAAAAACAAAATTGATGTTAGAATTTTGTATGAATGTTTGCTGTAGAAAGATTGAAGCTGCCATCAGTGCCGGATTGAGGTGGAGCCTATGAAAGATGGAAATGCGACCCTCTCCGCAATTAGGCAGGGTGACAGTACTGGCCTCGTGTAAATCCCGCTTTAGGCTCCTCCAATAAATCAGAGTATAACACGATGCCACTATTTTCTATCAAATAAAATCACGAATGCAGAGGACAATAGTAAGAACTTCTCCCAATGGGACAACTACAAGCGTGATCTTACTGGAGTGACAATACTGGCCTCGTATAAGCGCTACTTAAGAGATGGTCCGCTTTCTGGTTTGGCCAGTTGTTTCTCACAGCAGTGGCGGTAAGTGGGAGGAAGGGAGTGGGGTTGCCTCCCACTTTTTGTGGAATTTCTTTTTTTTTTCCATTTTAGCTGCCTAAAACAAGGAATTAGATTTATATAAATGAATGCTCTTCTTGAATTTTTTTATGATTTTGGTGTTGTCTGATGAGAATTTTTTTTTATTTTTATTGAATGACATTTCAGACTGTGTCAGGTTGAAAAAATATTGGATAACATTTTGCTCTGATTCTTGGTGGTTGCAGTGCTGTCTCGCTATTTCATAACACTTTGTGTTTTTTTATATGGTACCTGTTGATATATATATATATAATTAATCGGATAATTTTCTTTGCAGTGACTTATTTGTATTTAATGTTACATTGTGTTTTGATATTTATGCTTTACATCTGACCTATTTGCACATCACTTGATTTCATCAAGAAAATTTTTTATGCGTTGCATAAAAAATTTTTGGGGAACGGGTAGGATATGTGGTGTTGATTATTTTAATTGTTATTTTATTTCGGCAAATTATTTCCTTTAATTACTTTGAGTCACATAAATTTTAATTCATTGATTAAATGCACAAAATGTTTTTTCACAAATTTTCTTGATGTTTCACTTTTACTTTTGTATATTTCCCCCTTTCAGGAGAAAAGCACGTGCAAGATAGAATAATTTGAGATCGCCCGTAATAGACTCTTACTCTCTTGAACCCCCGCTGAGCCTGAAATTGGAAAATGTTCCTTAGGCTTCGGCTCTTTTTGTAGAAAAGGATTCGAATCAATGGCCTTTTTGGTCACTTCCGCCGTTTATTGATTTGTGACAATACGCGTGCAACTTACTTTCCAAATTTTACAAACCAGGCGAGACAGAGAGTCTCATCCTCAGAATGACTTTCTGTCGGACCTGTCTAATTTGATAAATTACAACCTTTAGGCAGTTTTGGACCCTAATTTCTTCCTACTAATCTCTGCTGTCGAGTCAGGAGTGACAAAGTTTCCCAATTGGCTAACGACAGGTCTTAGGGGCGTGCACAATGGGTTGCTGGATTGCTTGGCGAGTGTCTGAGCTATCACTACGGAAGTCTTGGCGTAATAAATTAATTTCATTCTCTGCCTTGATCATTGAAAAAGCTTGGCATTTGGCACAAGAGAAGAGAGATGAAAGAACGGTTTGGCAATACCACATTTTTTTTTATAAGAAGGGAGCGGGAAAATTGAAGGGGCACGGAGAGACAGATCGTGTCTGAGTGATAAACAAGAATTAATGAAGAAAATGGTTTGATTTTTTTACGAGATTCGAACCGTGATCTGTCATCAAACCCCTTTGGATGAAGGCGGAATTCTGAAGCGAGACTTGATGATATTAAGAGGCGACCATGTCTAACGGTCTATCGCGCAGTGGATGCAAGGAAGTCGTCGGCGGGCAGATTGTTCCCGATGTACCCAGCCAAAGGTGACTCTCGGTCAGCAAGCAGTCATCCGTTAAGGAAGATGCGACCGGTGCATGGAAAAAGCAGACAAAATACCAGCCAAACATCATTGACTGTTAGACGCTGAACATTCTGTGAAATATTCCTAGTATGGTTCCATTAGCGAGACCCATTGCGCCCATCGACACGACTTGAGACCGGAGAAATGTCGCCCAATGGAATCACCAAGTGCCAGGTAGATACCAGCTGAACATTTTGTGAACTATTCCTAGCATCGTTCCCTTTGCGAGACCTGTTGCGCCTATCTACACGGCTTGAGACCAGAGAAATGTCGCCAAATGGAATAACCAGGTGCGAAGTAGATACCAGCTGAATAGGGTGGACATTTTCTAAAACAAAGTCCCATGAAAAGGTTCCAAACTCTGAGACTTTCGCCAAGCCTACCCAGCTCTTGTATGTGCCACAGGCCCAAGCCCCCAGCCCAGATGCCTTCTTCAACCGGTCACAACTTTCATTTATCCATAAGATTTGATTATTTAATTTAACTGGATGAATTTAGTACTTTTGATTGAGAATACTTTGATTAACTCAATAGGAATTTTAATTCATTATGGATTGATGTTAAGAATTGTAATTTTTGAGTAAACACTAAAAATTTAGGTGTGAATATAATACAATACATACAGCTTAGAGTTATAGTTTAAATTGAAAATAAAAATAAAAAAGTTAAAGTAAAATCACGACAGTATCAGATTTTTAAATTCTGAAATATATTTTTAAACAATTAATGAAAACTCAAAAACAGTAATTTTAAAATAACAAAATGCAAATAAATAAATAAATAACATTAGCTTTTCTCAATTGTACTCATGAAAATAAATTATGCATACTGATAAAAAGAATTTGATTCTGATTTTTTATAAATCAAATGGTCCACCTGGCTCTGCCAATTTCATATTGAAATTCAATGATTTTTGCAAATTTTTTGCTTTTAAAATATTGCTGAGGAAATGGTTCAAAATTCTTTTTAGGGGAAGGACTTACTATTACTAAAATGGTACAAATATCCTTCTTCAGTATGATTTTTCACGATAAATGCAATGCTCCATTACGTAAGTAACAAGAAAATGCCCTTAAAATAGAATTAGTTCTAATAATATTCTAGTTTATAAATCACAAACATGCGAATTCACTATTTCAGTTTGTGAACGGAATCTTAAATATTCATGCAAAACTAAATATAAAGCTGATCACACACAGTGGCGTAGCGAGATTAACTGGCGTCCAGGCTATAATATGATTTTCTCGTCCTGCCTTTGGCATCAGTGGTTTAGAAAAGATAAATGGCGTCACGGCCATGGCGCTCTTTTTTTCTCACCTTCATAATATTTTACTTTAAAAAGCGAAAGGAATGGGAATGTTTTATACCCATGCCAGCCCCTAAGACTTGCACTTGGGGCATTCATCCTATCCTGCTTCCCCACACACTTGCGCACTTGAGCAGTGGTGGACTGGCCAGGTTGACTGATGGCAAGTGGGCCCCCTAATTCAGTAAATATGGGGCCCCTGGATGTGCGAGTACAAGAGAGAGAAATAGAAGAACTCTTTTTTTCTAGAAAATATCTGGCGTCTTTTCTGAGCAAAATTGCAAATAATTTTATGTTAAACCATACAAGCAATAACCACAAGATTTTTATTCTTCTAGGAGGCCCTCCGGCAAGAAGGAGGGGATAAACCCTCTGCTCAGGAAGGGTGCGACCCTTGGAGGTGGCTAAACAACTTGCTTTTTGTTGTTCTTTGTGCATTTTGCTATCATAAAACTGCCGGACAAGCGAACTCGCCTATTTTCTGAAGTAAAAGAAGGAGTACAAAAGTCTTCTTCGGGCCTCTTAAAACTGTAACAAGGGGGGGGGGAGGAATATGGCATGATTTTAGGACCAAAGGACATCTTTGAAAATGTTCCATTTTTCTGAGAAGAATGATATAATGATACTAGTGAAATTCCGAAGCTACAGATCATAAAGACCTTATTAAGAAATTCATTGTGAGGCCGCGATGGGATAGTGGCAAGATCTTGCCCTTAAGGGTTCGCCAATAACATCCGAGATATTTATCGCACCAAAATTATTTTTACACCATCTTAAAGAGCAATAAATTATCTTTTTGATGACACTGATTTCATTGCGGTACAATTTTTTTATCTAATTATAATTAACATTTCAAAATTAATTTTAAACACAATTTGCAACAATTTTTTCTATTGTCATAAAATTAAATTCAAACCAATCTATTGTTTCATTAAATCCTTCATTCATGTGTTTTTGCCACTGTTAAAGTTATGATAAGAAAATATTGGTTACTTTGGACTCCAAGGCAGACTTGGGGCCGCAGTGGCCTAGTGGTAAGGTCTCAACCGGAGGGTTCCAAGTTCGAAACCCAATTATACTAAAGGTCTGCAGTGTATGCGGGTCTGTTGCACGTTAAATCATACGTACTGGGTCAAACGTCCTCCCGCTGGTGTGATGCAGAAGTTTGGAGGAGGGAGTGCCAGCTCAGGTGTTGTCCTCGTCATCTGACGGCGGTTGAAAATTTTGAAGTCAGTCCTAAAATAGCCCTTGCGTTGCTTCAAAACGCGAGGTTAATTGACTTGCCACTTAATGAAGTGAACAACATGTAATAACACTTCTGCACTTTTGAATTGTTAATATTTGGACAATAAAAAGTGTTCTTTAAAAAAATGGAATTGGTAAATAGTTTGCACTTTTTTTAGTTTGGTTAAAAAATTCTCAAAATTACAGAATGCTATTCAACCTTCAAAAATATTTAATTTTCAATCACAAAATTGCATTTATAGTTTGTATTTCTTACTTCCAATTACTTTTATAATACGTGTATGCAGTAATTACTAATATATATATAACAGAATTTTAAATTAGGAATACATGTTAATAACATACTAATTTTATTTTACTCATGGCAACCACTATTTTTAGACCCAGTCCGCCACTGCATTTGAGGATCCTCAATTGAATATGAAAATATGTGTCTTTAAACTTGTTTGCTGGAATAAGCTTTATCATGCAAGTCATAAGCATAAGATTTATCTTTTGCATGCATATAAAAGCAGGACCGGCCGGAGGGCGGTGCGAATGGTGCGACCGCACAAGGCCCCGCGCTGCGGACGGATTTTACAAAATGAAAATGTTTTTTTTTTTAAATTTGTTTGTTTTTATCCGACCATACATGTAAAACATTGCAGAAACAGGAGACTGCAAGTTATACGTTCTGACGTCTTCGGGAAATAGCTCAAGTCCGTTTCCGGTGATATCATTCAATACATTCCTTGTTCCCGAGACAATTGCTTCAGGGGACTTCTTTGGGGATCGACATATGTTCACCTAATGGCCAGCAGAGTCTGTCCCAGAGCAGCTCTAGATGAAGGTTTTATCTTCGGCTTATCTAGTTCTAAATTGAGCACATCTGTTTCCTTTGCGTCCAGCAGGATTGCTAAGCGCTGATGAATCACATATGTCAAAGGGGTTTCTCGTTTGTCTTGTAAAATGTGTGGTTTTACAGAATCTATGAATTCATCGTAGGAACTTGCTAAAAGGTATTCTGTTAAATCTATCCATCCCACTATCAATCCACCGCGTACACACACTTTGTGGTGCCCCCTCCTCATTTTCTCCTTGTCTAGCTCTATGTTAAGCACATGTATTTCTTTTGTGCTCAGTAGGACTGTTAAGTGATGATGAGGTACATATCACAGGGGTTTCTCTCTTTTCTTGTTAAATATTGTTTTCCAGCATCTATAAATTCATCGTAAATACTTGTGAAAAGGTAGTCTGTTACATCTATCCTTCAGAGTTTACCCAATAGCAGTGAATCTGAAATATTGAATTTGGAATATTATTTGGATTGTGTGAAACACTACTTACAACACAATGAGTCTTCTCGGAAGCTTAATTTTCAGTTGAATAGTTCGTTCGCATTCAGAATGCAGTGAATACAGCAAAATAAAATATTCTGCTGTTGTTCTTGCAGACAAATTTCAAGTATGCTATCTCTTATCTCTTTTTTTTATAGTTATTCATCAAACAACATTTCTTTTTATATTTCCAAAAAGAAAATTTTAATATTATAATATGTTATCAATCAAAAAAATAATAATGTAGTTTCCTTTTCGTTTTTGTAGTACAATATTTTTGCTATTTGTTATTATTGAAAAGTTTGTTGTTATTATTAAAAGATTTTTTTTATTAATAAACTAAAATTGGTGTTTTCTACTCTTTTACATTGTGCAGTTTTCATTATAAAATGTTACTTATTTGGAATCCTTTTATTATTTTGACAAACTACATATCAAAATCATTTGGATAAGTTTTAAAATTATTATTTTGACAAACTACATATCAAAATCATTTGGATAAGTTTTAAAAAATTCGAAGCATTTTGAAGATTAATTCAATTTAAATATCCTAAAACCGAAACTATCAGTAGGTTGTGAATAATTGTAGATAAGTTTCTGATCAGATGATTCTCTTTTTTAGTTTTATCTATCTAGTCTATTTGTTATTAAATATGAAGAAATAATGAGCTCCACTTCTAAGAATTCATTTCATAATCCAAGTTAAAAGAAAATCGTATTCATACGGTATGAAAGTTTATTTCAATACCGTAATCGTAAATCGACAGAAAAATTGAAAGGGCGGGAGGAACTTTCTCTCTCAATTGACTACATGGTTAAAAATTATTTAAAGTTTCTAGAACTTTCATGTTTTGAAACTCTAATTGAACCTATTTTCTCATTTTATAATTCTGATTTTAGCACTGAAAGTTTTCAAACTGAACAGTTTTTAATATTTCCTCACAAAAGCAGGAAGACAACACACATTTCTATAACATGTGTTCGCAAAAAAATAATTGAATAATTTTTTTTATTTAAAAAGGAATGCTTGAATTTAATTATCAAATTCAAATAGCTGTTTCAAAATGTGAATGTCAAATTATTTAATTTGTACTTGCATCAAATAATCGAATCCTCGTCAGTCCCAATGACTGAGCAACCTCTGCATTATTTAAAGTTACTTATAAGTTTATCTGAGTTTATACTTTTCTCTCTCTCTGAAATATATTTACAGTAATTAGTATTTAGTACTGAATATTCAGTACGTTTCTGTCCTCATTCTACAATAATGGAAGCACACAAAAAATTGTGTGCTTTCAAACTTGAATCAAAAGGTGTAAAAATATTTAACATTTCTTTTGTTCAAAAATTGCTATGGAGGTTTTAAAATTTATACTCTTATGGTGAGGATGTTTTCCCAAATCTGAGAAACGCATTTCAGATACTTTTAACAATTTCGGTGTCTGTTTTTAGCAGTAAACGCTCATTCAGTAAACTGATATTAATATTGTCATTTTATCGAGCAACCATGGGAGATGGTCTGAGTGACATTGCATTTCTTAGCATAGAAAAATACACTTCTGATAAAATTAATTCGATGGAGTAATTGATGAACTTTCCTCCATGAAAGATACTAAAGAGCATGTTTAATCGAAATCTAATACAATTCGAACTATTATTTGACTAGTATAACACTACATTGCTAAGTATTGAATATTTGAATTATTTAACCTTCCAGCAGTTACACGTATTGTAGGAGATACTTATATTGTGCATCGTATTACTTGCTTATATCGTTCTTTTATAAATTTAAGTGCAATTTTTATTTATATAATCTTTATTTAGTATGGAGCTAATAAATACAGATTACATAAGTAAAAGTTGGATTCATTTTTGTAAAATAACTCGATATAAATAAATAATAGGTGCACGATAATTTTTGCCTTTTCATAATTATTTTTGACTAATTAATAACTATTATTAAATTAACTTCATTATTGATTTCGGGTAGGATAATGTTTCTAACGATTTTAGCATTAAAGTTTGTACGTTGGTCATATTAAATTTAAAAAAGTTAATTATCAAAAATTATTTTTAAAATTATATTTCTTATATTCCTTATGCATAAATTATATTAATTTATTAATTACGTCCTTTTCCAATCTGAGCAATTTAATAATTACCAAAATGCAATAAATCATTATTTTGTTACACGAATTTTGTTGCAAGGCCCGCAAATAAACTTTGAACCAGGCCCCGCTTTTGTTTGGGCCGGCCCTGTATAAAAGTTTTCACAAAACTATATTAACACCTTAAGCACCATTAGTATCCCAATGGATACAACGTCCGCTATACAAATAGACTTTACACAAAAAGGCATATTAAATTAATTTTCATATCAACTATACATTGTAAGATAAATTAATTTTGTAGATTTATTAAGTAATATTTATCTGTAAATTTATGAATCTTATAAAATCTTTTAAATTTATCATTTCCTCTCTCACCAACAATACTGAATTAAATAGAACAGTGAAAGCAAGATAGCACAAAAATTTTATATCATAATGACTTACTAGAATGCCTGGCTGGTGTGAATACTGGAAGTTCGTTAATATTTTGTATCGCCGAACCTCCCTAAATTAAAAAAAATCGTCACACACAAAATAATCCAGATATATAAACTATATCATCATAATCAGAAACAAAGAAAGAAAAAAAAAGAGAAGAAACATAACCATAAGCCTTAACAAACAAAAATGTGGAAATTTTTCACTAAAAAGTATAATCAGACATAGTAATTATTTCTAAATTGTCATTGTAAATAGTAATTATTTCTACGTTGCTCATAATTCTAACGATTATTTCAGTAATGGCAATAATTAGCAAGCATATAATGGAGCAAATTACAATCCCATGTATAAAAAAAAATATAGAAAGAAATTGAAAAGAAAAGAAAAAAATAGCATCCATAAACTATGAAAACAAATTACTATTCAGCAGTTGATGTGTAATACGAAATTCCTGGATTTAAAAATATCCAGGATCTGATTTTTCAGTATAATGTCAAAAATGATTCTAATAGAAATTAACACTTACTATTTAATAGCAAAAGTATAATTTGAAATTCATATATTAATAAGTATCCGAAATATTACGACTTTTTTCATTATAATGTCACAAATGATTTGAAAGAAAATCAAAAAAATTTCAGCTAATTTGAAAGTACAGGTTATTGTAAATCATTACCTATCAATATAACATATTAATTGAAAGTTTTAAATAATTTCCACGTTCTTTACCAAACAAAATAGACCAGCAAGTGGCTTATCAAAATATCTGGTGGGCAGTTTGTTTACAAACCTCCCTACTGCTAATCATCGCATAGCTCTCACTAGGTAAACCTTGCGTCATGCGTTTTGCGCAGTAACTTCTATTCATTCTCGGGTTGAAGTCGGAACCGGTCGGGTCTGCCATAATAATGGAAAAGCTGACGGAAGTGACGTAGGGGATGTATATACTTCTGGGTTGCTATTTTGGCATGTTATCTCAATTTCTTGGTTTTTGGCGATTTTTAAAATTTAAAAATGCATCTGTTGGCTGGTGAATTGGCGACTAAGACTCGAAGTTTCTGTACTTCATGTAAGTAATTGTTTTTGGATAAACCGTTGTGCTGTGGTATACAACCGAAGATCCGTGCCCTTAAATTTTAGCTGAAGAAAAGAAAAAGAGATAAAGAACTGGGAAGAGTATTTCTTCGCTAAAAAATAAGTTTTGCTTCTGAAATTGATTGATGAATAAAAAAAAATATTTGTATTAATATTCGTTTTTAGTAAACAAATGAAGAGAATAAACGCAGGACACTGATAATTTCAAATTGCGTGTATAATGTGACACGTGTCGTTTAAATTATTTAACATTAGTACTCATATATTGTTTGAATGAATTCATTATATTTTTAAGACATAGCTAAAATTTGATTTATTCTAAAAATAGTATTCCTAAGTTAAATTCCTAAAAATTATTGCTAAATTATATATATATATATATATATATATATATATGATAGCTTATGAAAAAATTATACATCAGATATTTCAAAAATATTTGTAAAATAAAGAGCTTTATTTGAAAGGCTACCGGGCTACATTTGAAAGACTAATGAAGACGATACTATGTGGACTATCGTCTGAAGCCTACTTAGTTTATCTACATGACATTATAATAGTAGGACGAACATTTGAAGAACATATAAATAACCTTCGTAAAGTATTCCAGAGACTACAAAAAGCCAACCTTAAGTTAAACCCTAAGAAATGCAGGTTCTTTCAAATGGAGGTTGCTTACCTCGGTCACGTTACTTTCTCAGAAGGAGTTAAAACCGATCCAGAAAAAATTAAGGCAGTAATTGATTTGCCTCATCCAGACAAAATACATGACCTCCGTAGTTTCCTTGGCCTGTGCACCTATTACCGTCGTTTTGTGAAAAATTTATCTACAAAAGCAAGACCTCTACGTAAATTAACTGAAGCTAAATCAAACTTTAATTGGACAGATGAATGTGAGAAATCTTTCAATAGTCTAAAGCAGGCTTTGACATCTGCTCCTATTTTGACCTACCCCCGGATTGACAAAGATTTCATTTTGGCCACGGATGCTAGTAATGAAGGAATAGGAGCCGTGCTGTCCCATAATATTGGAAACGAAGAGTGTGTCATCGCTTACTTCAGCAAAAGCTTGGGTAAGCCAGAAAGAAATTATTGTGTCACACGTAAAGAATTACTGGCCATCGTTAAATCTATAGAGCATTTCCATCACTACCTCTATGGACGGAAATTTCTTCTGCGAACCGATCATGTGT
>BGPR01042640.1:0-13197 GCA_013235015.1 Araneus ventricosus
CTCATATTTAGCAAATTAACTTAGCAGAAATATGCTGTGTCAATTCTTATTAAGGATAAGGATAATTTAATTTTTAATGATTTTCTTTGCTTCTGAATCAAAATTTCAAAATCAATTTCAATCAAATTGCATTTTAGGAAAACATTACTTACTGAATCATGATTTCGTGATACTTTTTCCAGTCGTAAGGTGAAACTCCGTGTAAGGCAGGCCTCAGCAATTCTTCTAGTTTTAGATTTTGGATACCATTGTCAAAATTCTGTAACGAAAATTAAAAAATAAATGCTATAATTTATTAAAATATGCGAGTACAGTATATTTAAATTGATAATGTTTACAGCGCCTTGTTTTGAAATTAGATTGACAAAATGTGGATTAATATTATAAATGGTATTCAGATAATTGAAACTCCTGTCTTAAAAGCAAAATGATTGCATAAGTTATTTAGATGATTTAATAAAAACAGTTTGGAAACTGTTCGGAATTCCGGGAAATTCGGATTATCAGGGAAATTCATTAAAATACTCTTTATATATCAAATGCAGTCGAGTGACTTTGGGTGCTCTGTGAAAGATACGGAAAGAGCTAGTCTGTGAAAGAGCTAGCTGCCATCCACGTCGTCAAGCAACTTTAGTTCCTTTCGTCAAAAGAAGAGAACCGATTTGGTTTCTGCTCATTAAGGTGAGGAATTCATTCTTAAATACCAATTTACTCTTAATACCAATTCAAATGTTTCTTTTAAGTTAGGAATAAACATTACCTTTGTTTCTGATTCGCAATTTTTATTTTCCCTTCATTTCTTAATAAAAATGTTTCAGAAAAATTTTTTTTAAATTTTCGGATTATCCGAAATTTCGGATTCCTGGGGTAAGGATTCCCGAGGTTCCACTGTATTTCAAATTCACTACCAGGTCGAAGTATATGTACGGGATCCAAATTTAATTAAATTAATTTATTACTGATAATTAAGTTCTGGAAAAACTACGATAGTGTATTCAGCGTAATATATTAAAATAGCGGCTCTGCTCATTTTGCGACTAAGCCACTGGAAAGAGCAATTACAAATTCCATCTTTAAACTGGGCATTCACGAGAAGGAAGAGATAAGCCATTTGTCCCAACAACTGGTTTGTATTCCCCTCATTCCGAAAATTTAGGCAAGTCATTCACGGATGTTCCAAAGTTTGTTTTGAGACATTTTGTTTGAGAAGGTTCGAAGTCCAAAACTGACGTCCACCCACATTCCCTCTCCCCCACACGAGAGCACTTTCAATATGACCTGGCCTCGTCGCGACGTCACAATCTAGGAAGTGGCTGGCTTTGTTTTCCCGCTACCATCGCAACGAGGTCTGAAAAGGCATCCGGCTGTTCCAATTTGATTTCAAACTCTTCGGAATTCCAACACCTCTAATATATTTGTGCCAATTTTCATAGGGTTTCCACACTGACGAAAGGTTTTCCCTTCCCATGTTCCAAAAAGCGTGGAGTGGAACGGCGGTGAATGTCCCGCTTTAGAACAATGTAACAAGTCACCTTAAATAAAAGTGTATAAAAAGTAAATGTGTCGCTCATCTACATCAATAAAACAGGAAAGCCATTTTTTTGTATTGCCATTGGTTTCGCAGTGAAACCACACATCAAGCATTTTTTACTGCGCATGTGCGAAACGTAGCGTAATTTTTCTTTCATAACTTAAGAGCCAGATGTATAGGCCAACTTATATAAAAATTCCAGTTCAATACCGTTTGTATTCACGAAAATATCGGCATTGCAAGAGCTAAATTGCTTCTGATCTCTAAGAGAAATAAAATGGTGAGGGTTCTTGCAAAAATTGATATTTTTCAAAATTGAGTCTTCGAAAGCAATATTGAATTTTATAAAGGTTGAATATCCTGAATATTCACGTATACTTATAGATTAAATATATATTTTAAATTGCATTTCAATGATAACTTATTCGGAGGAAAAATAGCCCGTTACCGTTCATTGGTTTCACCGTAAAACCACAAATTTCTTAAAATAAAAAATGTTTCATTTTATCTTTTGCATATTTATGATCAGCTACATGTCTAACATTCATTTTTGTAATAAATTTAGTAATTTTCAAAACGAAACATGTAGTGAACTTGAAGATGTTAACAATTGGATTTTCTTCAAATTTTATTCACTAATACTACGAAGCATAAGGAAGGATTTAGTGAAGGCTTCGTCGCAATAAATTAGATAGTTATTTTTTTATTAATTAAAGACTCTGCTTCCATTGAGCAATAAAATATCATGGGTCACCTAAAATTTGCTTAGTAAATGGAATAATTAATAGTCAAAACATAAAAAAGATAGATGTCTAAATAAGAATTCTTTTTACTGTATTGATATTGAAAAATATCTCATTAACTTGAAAATTGCTTTATGTTTACTTGTTACTTGAAAATTGATTCAAAACTTTACTGACTTATAGCGGTCGATAAGGATTCAAATTCACTGTTCAAATTAATTACCTTAATATTCCATGCTGTAAACATGTATTTAAGTTTGCATGAACAACGTTTAATTAAATTTTGTATCATTCTTTAAAAATGATTATTATCTTATGAAAAAATTAGCTTCTTGCGAGTTTTTAAAAATCATTTGAGACAGTCTGCAGTCTTTTGAGAAACTACGAAATTTTAAAAACCTTTGATGCAATATGTGCAGACGATAGAAAGATTTTTTGTTGGAATTCCGTTGAGTGTAAATATGTATAAATAAAACTGAGACGCCACAATGTTTAATTTAATTTCATGTCATTCTTCAAAAATTATTAATAACTTAATAGAGAAAATTAGGTTTCGGAGGTTTTTAAAAATCTTTTCGTTCAATTGATATTTTTTATTTTAATTTTTAAAAAGTATCAGACGATAGGAGAATTTTGAGTATTATAATATTTTGTATATAAGTGTTTTCTTGCATTAAAAATATTAGGCAGGAAATTATTTTCACTCTGAGCAATGCTGGGTATATCAGCTAGTATAAATATATTATTAAAAGCAACGGCAAGCCAATAAGGCATGAAATCTCTTTATTTCGCAAATATTTACACTTGAATATACCGTAAACACTAGGGTGGGTCGAAAAAAATGAATTTTTTTTTCGGAACGCTTTAGTGCGTAAAAGTTACCTATTGTAATAAGAAGAAAAATGGCATTAAAAAAATTTAAATCGGTTAACATCTTCCGTTCGCGCATCGTACTTAAAGTTAATGAAAAATTGCAAAAATCGCGCCTTTTTTAGAATTTTTTAAGTTAGTTAAAACTTTTAAAATATACACGTTTTAGCTTTTTATACTTGTTTTATGGTTTAAATAACCTAAATAAATTAAATTCTGATCAATAATCTAATTTTTTCCGTTCGCGCAACGTCTCGGAAAAAACAGAAATATACCATTTTTCGCAATTTTCACTGTGCAACAAAACGAACCAGAACTCACTTGAATTCAATTTAACTGGTTTGAACTAGATTGAACCGTGGCGTGGTCCCTCCCTGCCTACTCTACCGCAACCCCCACCACCAACAACTCAGGCTTCTATTCGCCAGTCGCCACCACCCACCACGACCTTCACTTCAGTCTTTCTTTGTCTGTTACATGTGGCGCACGCTTTGGTGCTGTGTGTGACGTGTGTGCTGTGAGTCTGTGCTGTGCATTGTGCAGTACTGTTTTGTTTAATGTTTATTCTAACAACATTAGCTAATGAGGAATGAGAAAACTAGAAATAATAGGGTGTGATGGCACTTAACCAACACTGGATGGAAGAAAGGTGTCATCCACCGAATAGAAAATCATGTAGGACGCCCGCTCAGTGCAGCATATGCCTCCAGCATTTTAATGAGCTTCCTTTTCGCCACATATTGAGGGTCAAACTGCAGGGCCTAAATCTTTTAGTGGGCCAATCGGGCAGCAGCTCACTCGCTGTGAAAAACTCCATATGGTCGATTATGAACCCATAGATTGTTCGATTCCTGATATAGACAGGAATTTGCTGAGCAAAGGCAAACAGTATTTGTTGGACATTTCAAATGCAATCACCTTGGGAAATTGTCCAGAAGACTTGGCAAATCGGGAGCCTGGTCCTTTGTTCCATTCCAGATGGCTAACTGCAGTCAACCGAGTCCTTAGGTTGTATATAAGTTCATCAGATCCATCCAGAAACTTAACAGAAATAGTTGGCTTCAGGCTTCATCTTAAAATCATACATGCCGGTGTGGTTTGCCATAAAAAAGAGCAAATATTTTACTGACGGACCAAAACATGTCTTTCAAGCAATCCAAACATCACGGTATTTATCCGACGAATTACTTCAAGTTGTCGATCCAATAATACAACGAAATGCGTTCTTCGCGCACGCAGAGAATGTTCTGTTGGCAATGCTTGTCGGTGAAAGAGAACATATTTGGGAGCTCGGTCACAGAAGGATCTTAAAAGCAAGACAAATCGTCCCAAAGACTCTTAGAAATTTCGTACCACCGAAGATAAACTTTCAAGCTTCAGATTACATTGAAATTATTAATTGGAATTCTTGTGTGGTGTATCCTCCGCCAATGCTGCGGGATCTAAGTGAAGATGATATTAAATCACTCATCAATTCTGACACTACGCCCATCAGAGAAATACAAAAGTTTCCCTGTCACACCCAGGCTGTAGAGAGGTGCATCAAACTTGTGACAGAGACCTCAAATAAAGTATGTGGACGTGATTCTAGAGATGGCTATATCCGAGCAAACACTGAAGTCTAGATCGATTATGCCTAATTTCTTCAAAAAACTTAAAAAATTTACAAAAAGGCGCGATTTTGCAATTTTTCATTAACTTTAAGTACGATGCGCGAGCGGAAGATGTTAACCGATTTAAATTTTTTTATGCTGATTTTTTTCTTATTACAATAGGCAAGTTTTCCGCACTAAAGCGTTCCGAAAAAAAATATTTATTTTTTTCGACCCACCCTAGTGAACACGTATGTGTTACAAATGTTCAATATTCTCAAAGCTCCAGTGCAGCTCCATTTAATGGTTTATCACATGCCTGTTCGAGTGATTTTCCGCATACAAACACGATCCGGCCCTTCAGTTACTTCATAAACAAGGTGCATGTCCACCATTACAGCATTCGAAATCGGTAGCCCTCTAGTTCCCTCTAGTTCCCGGAACTAGAGCCCTCTAGTTCCTCCGATCGGTGTTTCCGTTCATACTTCCCTACGGGATTTTGGCATTTTTTGTGATTTTTCCCTATCTCTCCTAATAGTTTACAAGTTGCGTTTTCAATCCTTCCGTATTGCATTGTATCTTAAGAACTGCAGGAGTATAGCGCTGTATCTTAAAAATGCACTTTTTCGCTATATTATGGTTCAGAATTCAGTTACGTCACTTGATGAATGGGTACTGTATGTTTAGAATAACACTCTCTCAAAAAGAGACCTAAATTATTTGTTCTAATTACTAAGGAAGGAATTACTTATTCAGAAGAAACAACTTTTTAACAAAATAAACATACAGAGCAAGTGCATAGCCCGGAAATAAGAAACCGAACTTTTAAAATACCCGGTGATCCAAAAGTACAGAAAAACTTTAAAAACTGATAATTCAAAAACTATTTAAGACAAAAAGACGAGATTTGCACCAAAGAAGCCGGATTCTTTTTATGACAGAAAAAGAAAAGAATGCTCAAATAGTTTTGTTTTCGATCAAAAGATGTCTGGTGTAGCCACACCATTGATCTCTTATTCGGTCTATTTTTTGGGGGAGAAGTCACAAGAGACGTGTTTAAAAAACATTTTCTGTCACTGGTGCACTACGCTATGCAGTATACAACAATGCCTTTCCAGAACCGCAAAGCGATAGGCAGGGCACTAAGTTACCTTTATGTAAGATGGAGCACCGTCGCATATCGCTACGGCTGTGCAAAGCCTGCTACGCTCAAAATTTAGATATTATCCTTTCCACACGCATAGCCTCCCAGATCTACCGATATGAAACTTTGCTAATTTTGATTGTGATGATTCTTGAAGTCAGAATTGTACCGTGACAAACATCCAACATTGACGACTGATGAAGAAGGGGTAAGGCTTAAAGGGTAACTACAGTAGAACCCCGGTAATCTGGACACGCGCTAATCCGGAACCCTCGGTAATCTGGACGGTCCATGGAGAATGATGAAACCCCCAACAATGGGCAGTCAACTGCCGGCGTATCGAGAGAGACACAATTTTTTTTGTTGAATAATTGTCCTGGCCATCCTTCCGCAGAAGAGCTGTGCACTGATGCCGGTGAAATTTCCGCAATGTTTCTACCCTCCAACACGACTGCGCTGATCCAACCCCTGGATCAGAATGTTATTCAAAACATAAAGCTGGAATATCGCAAGTTGCTTCTTACCAACATTCTCGTTGATCCTGTGCACAATGAAAACTTGGAAAAAACACTGAAAAATGTAAATTTAAAAGATGTCGTGTTCAGTCTTGCTAACTGTGGGGCATCTATGTCTATATTGCTGATCAACAACTGGTGAAAAAATTTGCTTCCCAATTTTATTGATTTTGAAGTTGAAGAAATTCAGCTTGCATCACTCATTAACCAATCACAAAACACGAACCCGATGTCTAATACTGAAACCCTCCAGTGGGCTGCTGATACTGACGACAGTTTGGCTCGAAATGAAATTTTAACAGATGACGAAATTATCAGAGCGGTAACAGCAGAAGATGATGATGACGACATCACCCCTATAAACCCCGTAAAAATTTCTCATTCTGAGGCTGTGGCGGCATTCAACACTTCATTACAGTGGTCTAAAGAGCAAAATTTTGAAGCACACGAAATTATGCTCCTCGGCCTTTTAAAGGCCGCGCATTTGAATTAAAAATTGAAACGGCCGCGCAAAAAAAGAAAAATCACTGACTTTTTGGACACTGATTATGTTCATTCACTTATATATAGTAATTATGTATGTACATATCACGTTCATTCTGTATCATGTTCATTTAATTTATCCATACAATGTTAGTTCATACAAATATACCATAGTAACTATACATGCAATTTTTGAAAAAAGTGTTTTACGTTATTTTTTAAAACCCTCACTAATCCGGAAATCCCGCTAATCCGGACGTCCATGTGCCTTAATTCGTCCGGATTAGCGGGGTCCTACTGTATTCTCAAGTTCCGAAGAAGTGCAGCTCAAAGACATGGGAGGAGATGCCAAAGGAGATTTGTCATCCTCGTTTACATAGTCGTATGAATTATGGCAAATATGCATAGTTGCACTGAATAGTTACTTCGAAGGAAGCACGAAATAAACAGGTTCTATCATATTTTTTTTTCTGTAATAAAATAAGTTCCGGAACTTTTTGAACCTAGTAGTAGGTTGCAAGGTTCCAGATGAAATCTACAGGAGGCAGAAGGCTCGTAATGTTGAATATGATGGGGTGAGCTAAAGTAAAAGGAATAACACAATAGTAATAAATTCACATTTATAACAATATAATTATTACAATAAGTGCCTAATCGTGCAAAAGCCAACTATAGCACAAGTCTCTCAATTCTGTAAAAGAGGCCTCTGCTGGCGTGAGTTCGAATCTTAGTGTGTTCGAAAATTTTGTCAATTCCTCCATCGCCTCTGTGAGGCGTGTCTTCAGGTTGACGGTAGCACCAATAAGTACCTCTTATATTAAGTATGACCTAATAAGTATGAATTTGTTGAATCTGTGTTGTTTTTGTGTTTTCGTTCATCTCCTTACGTTCAAAATTATACGCTCTCTACCGCTTTTAGTTTTCATCTCTGACGCGGCAAACTATTGCGAAACTTGCTTGTTTTAGTGTGTACCACCACCTCTTCACGTTTGGCCCATCTGTTTTGAATCCCCCTGTAATACGACCAAATGATTCTGTAAGTTTTTGTCATTGGTGTCATTTTCCAAAACAAAGCAGGTGGGCAAAATAAAGGCAAATATTTCGTACCTTTTTGTCTTCATCGTGGAGCAAGTTATTCAGATAATCCATGTTACTCCTCTCAAACTCGATTGACTTAATAAAGGCACCTCTGGTTCGAACCATCAGTCTGTGAAAGAAGCAATACGCAGCAAGCACTCTGAAAGAAATTAGAAAATGATTCAAAAAGAAGAACGTTCGGCGTACTAGTATAATTTTTCTCTCGAAATAAAACTTTGTCCTTTGACTACCCAACAAGCAGAATGATTCAAACAAGATGGTAGTGTGCAATAAATTTCTTCATAAGGTGCATGATCTGACACTAAAAGCCGCGAATAAACTTGCGAGCAGAAAAATTCGAAAAAAGCTGCTCGTATGTGTAGACGGGTATTTTTTATCGCTGCGAACAGTTCAGGAACCGCTCATGAGGAACCAAATCATGTCGGGTTTTTGGCGAACATAAAGGGATATGCAGTTCAAATTGGGGCATATTCGAGTGTTGTTATAATTCTATTGTTCTAATCTCCTCGAGTGAACGCGTTTGCGAAGATCCCTTCTTACCCTTAACACTTTCAAAGAACCTCCTTCTATATCACTGACTAACAAGGGTAATGATGAGTGAAGGGTTCGAAGTGTGATCGTCGCTTTCCTATGGATCGAGGTCTATTCGCCCTTGAAAATAATTTCCCGGAACACGCTTCTTTTCGTGCAAGTGCATGCGCACCTAAACACAAAGACACAAGAGAGCGAATAATGTTGAAAAGATCAGACCAGGTGAAAACACAGGGAAAACTTTCTATTAATTTTTAATTAAAATTTTGAAATACCCTTTCTTAGTGAGCACCTCTACCCAAGAAGCAATTCGTGCCAAATTTGGTAGATTTGGTCTAACGGTCTAAACAGTAGAGAGATTTGAATTGTTTTTTCATTATGCATGTCGAGCATCACGAAATTTATAGATAGTACCCAGCCTATAAGCATTTTCTTGTTACATTTAAAACACCTGGAATACACTTGGCAAATCTCGTACTTCTCCAGTAACGCCTGGAAATATTGAGACAAGCGCTTCTTCAGATTCAATTGCAACTGTATACGAGAATTTTGACCAATCTCTACAAAAAGAAATGAAATATGGCTGATAGGGCGATCGGGGTGGCACAGTAACGGGACTACTTAGCCCAATCGATCGGCCTGAACAATTCAGGTTCAGTTAAGTGCAGAGAATCTCGATTAGAATTGTTTGGTTCTCCAATGTACTGTAACGACATATGCTGCCGGATGTGTGTTGAAAGATCTTCCAGAAAGTTTGGTAACATCTCACGTTGAAAGTTGGAGTATTTTCCTCCACCAAAGCAAGTGGTTGCCAACGAGTTTTGCCCACAAAGTGACGAAAAACGTCCTTCATGCGCATTTATATTTTCACACATGATCATTGTGTGATGCACGTCTTTTGATTTAAACAGTCCAATTCAGGCAACTGTTTGTGCTCCAATCTAAGTAACTTTTAGATAAAAGCAAACAATAAAACCCCCAACCTTAACTATAAACTATTTTAATAAAATTATTATTGTAAATTGTTTCCACACAAGCTCCCTATTCGAGGATATAATAACATATTTTGCCACTTATTCGAAAATCGCATAAGAACTATTTATCTTTTTAAAAATATTTAATTGATGATATCCAAATCATTTATTACTCTTCTTTAACTGACCCCACTCAACGCTTTATCTTAAACTACAGGACCAGCTTATTCACTGGGAATACACTTTCAATTTAATCTCTTGTACATAATTTGATATTCATGGTCCTCTTAAAAAACATTCAGTATCCCTAAAAAAGTAATTTAACTCATTAGTAGTAGACGTTCAACCCGTGTTCTTTTAATACACTGTAAAAAAAATCCAGTAAAATTTATGGTTTTAAACTGGCAGCTGGCTATTGTGTAAAACCGTAAAAAAGTTGAAGTAAATCCGTAGGCAATAACGGTTTCACCGTATGAAATCAAGTTTTCCGTAAAAAATTAAGTCATCGAAGTAAGTGACGTCACGACTGAGTTGAGTTGTTTTTTCACCCTTCTGTCTGAGTTGAGTTGAAATGTGCTGATGTGTATTATCAATTAGGAATATTAATTAATCAAGGCTTAATTATTAATTTCAATTAGTTTAATTAATATAATTTTTAATTGAACTTACTTGGACGATTTCGATGCAAGATGGTGACAAAACTTCTAACTCCTCCGAGCCGGGGATCGAAACCGCGTTCATAGAAATAAAAGGCAGTCGCTCTAACCTTTAGACCACCGGCGATTTCATAAAACGAAGTAAAAATAATCTATTTGAGTTTTAAAGTCACTATAGCTCTAGTGGCGCCACGTGGTGTAAAAATCAACTATTGCCAGAACACGTGTTTTAAGGTTAGCTTTCATGAGTGACAACAGGTTACTGCAACATGTGTAAACAATAGCGGAGATGGAATCCTATTAAAAACATGAAATGAATGCAATAAAATTACATTTAAGAAAAGGGAAAGTTATCGTACGGAAAGCAATACCGTATGACGAAAAAGAGAATTTGAACTGACGGTTTTAAACCGTTTATGGCTGGAGCGGAAAACCGTGAAAAACCGATTTGTCAACAAAACAGCTTTAAACCGTCAAATATACGGAAAAAGTCCGGGAAAAAAACGGATATTTTTTACAGTGTAGTCTTGCTCCTGTTCAGTTAATTGTCAACATGAATGTCCCTAACGGAGTCAAATAACTGTCAGTGTCATCTAACATCTAATTGCACGTTATCGGCGCCAGCTTCAATCTCTTATTTCTCATGCAAAATATGCATTTTAATTTAACATTAAAAGGGCGTGACGTATTTTATTCCAAAACACCATGTTAGCTGAATTAAAGCATGCTTATAAAAAGAAGTAAAACGTAGCAACCATAATAATACAGCTTATTGGATTTATTGCTTAATATACTTACTATTTTAGAGAGTTTTGTTTGCAAATTTCACAGAAAAATTATGAAATAAAAAAATAGAATCATTAGATTTCAACGATGAAAGAGAAACACAAAATTAAATATTGGTTTAAACAATGAAAACGGTTTGAATTCCATTGCAACAATGAAAATTATTGTTGTAAATTGTGACAAAAAACATTTTTAAATTAATTAAAATTCGAGAAAAACTGTACTTCAACAAATTTGGTATGATTGAAAAGGTAATTATTTTGAATTTTCAGATTTTGTGAAAATTAGTTTTGTGCAATAATACTTTCGAAAGTTATTGCGAAAAAGTGCCAAAAGTTTGCTTAATTTTTAATTAATTAAAATTTCAAAAAACGACTCCGAGGTACATCCTCTAGCGTTTGTTTGTGCCAAATTTCGTAGCTCGAGGTCCAGCAGTCTGACTTGTAGAGGGCCAACATACAAATACATATTCTTAGCAGAGATAATGATTTCATACAACGCCTTTACATCATTACACCGCCTTTACATCAGTAAACTGCCTTTACATCATTACACCGCCTTTACATCATTACACCGCCTTTACATCATTACACCGCCTTTACATTATTATTAATTTCCATATTTTGTATCCCAGATATTTCATAGAATTGAATTTATGACAGCAATCCAATCTAGGCGACGACGGTGAAAATTCGGCATTAGTCTCCTACATTTCGAAGTAAGCATTCATAATAAGCATCTAGAAATACTTATAATACTATGTACAGAATAATACGAGGTATGGTAAGAAAATAACATTACTAATAATTTAAAGTTTTTAATTTTTATACTTTTACAATTTTGACATTACCACGGTCATTGCGCTCCCTCCTCGACCACTCCATACAAATTTTCCTCTGTTCGAAACAGAGATCCAGGTCATTTGTTGAAAGCCTTTTCCTAACCTTCCCCGTATTTACCTTTATTGTATCTACAGTCTCAAATGTAGTTAATTTTGACCATGGATAAAAAAAAGAAGTTGCACCGGGTGAGGTCAGGTGCATAGAGTGGGTGAACAACGATGAAAATCCCGTGCTTCTTCTCCCGAAAATTTTTTGACGGAGTCTTAATTTTGGACTTGGTATTGTCTTGTGGAAGAAGCCGTGATGGGTTTTTCCAAACATCAGATCTTTTTGTACGTTCCTCTTTACGATTCTGTCGGTTAGACACTTGCATAATATTATCGGTTGATTATTTGGCCTTCAGGTGCCCAGTCAATGTGCAAAATTTCTCTGATGTCAAAAGCATTTATCGAACTTGGTCGGACAGAACGTAGATCGTCATCAATCTCTTCTTGGTCTTCACGGAAGGTAATGACAGATACTGTCTCAAAGAAGACGCTGGAGACTTCGATAAAAACAAACATGCTTTTTATTTACACAACTAAAAACGGCATTCACGTATTCACTCGGCTGTATTACCGACCTACTACAAATGTCAATTTCAAAAGGTTCAATAACTCGATGCAAACTGTAGACTGAAAAGGTTAAGGTAAGATCTGTGGCAAGAGGGAAGGCAAGAGCGAGTGAGTGGTGAGTGCTGGGAAACATCCAGTTATATACAATATAAGACTGACGTCACCTAGTGCAGCAGGAGCGCCATCTACAATATTAAACAATTTCCACATTGATCTTCTTTAAGCTGTTTAAACCAGCCAAAAAACCTGTGTATATGACAAGCACCCATATCTGTACACTTGTTTGCAACAGCGAATAAGTTTTGTCGCAAATTCCCCAAGTAAAAAGTCGAATTTCAAGTTAATTCTCTGCTCCTTCTGCGCACTTAGCTTCTTTTTCGTACCGAAAAGAGAGATAAGGATAACTTTTATTTCAGTTGCAACTGTAAGGACAGTATTCGAGGTTGAAATTTGAGCAGATGGTAGAGGAGGAGGGGACATATAGCACGACTATGCGTCGTTTGTTCTTCACTTACTTGTTATTCCGCCGTAAAATAAACTGCCCTGTTTATTTTCTAGTCACACCTCATATATACAGATACACATTATAAAATAAGCAGTTCTTCAATTTTGAGGGATTGTTTTAGAAATGATCCAAATTTTACTTAAATAATAAGAAACCTAGTTTTAGAAAGAAAGGAAAAACATTTCACGATTTTTGAAACATCCGTAATTTTTAAACCAGTCATTTCCTTACATTTGATAATAACATAATATATTACCAAGAATTTTATTTGAATACACGGCACTCATTAAAACGTTCAGTGCGCCCATTGGAA
>BGPR01042641.1:0-13196 GCA_013235015.1 Araneus ventricosus
ATAAAATAATTTTTTACAGATACATACTGCCAACATATAATAGCCATGTAACATTAATCTGTGCTAAATACCACAAAAAATAAAGACAAATTAAATAATGTATTAAAGACGAAAGTCATAATCTCTGCTTAAAATAATACAGGGTGATCAAGTAAATTATTGAATCGTTTCACTAATTAAAAAAAAACTAATAATATTACAATTGGTATTTTGAAAATGAGATGTAATGTAAAAAGGTTTCTTTTCTTAGATATGTAAAAGCGTCGTTACTGTGGTCTAGGTGGTCGTAAATTATCGGACATCTCCGATTTTGAAAGCCATTATCTGCGAAACTATTGTGTTAGAAGTAGGGCTCTAGATAAAATAAAAATTTTAATATACCACGTTTAAAACGGACTAAAAGTAAATAATTTCTTCTAGCCCCATACAGATTTATAAATCCCCAAGATTAACTGAAAAACGGGGGGGGGTATGTAACGATAATTGATGCATATTAGTCATTTCAGTCACTACACAATCTTATAGCAACGGAAATTATATGAATTGCTGTGAGTTTTTCAACGCCGCTACTCTACTCATTTATTAATATTGTACGTCTTTAATGTTGTTTTAAATCTGTATGGGATTATAAAATCTGTATGGGCTATTAGAGAAATTATTTTATACTTTTAGTCCATTTTAAAAAAAGGGTATATTGAAATTTTTATTTTATTTAAATAATTATTTTATACTTTTAGCCTTGTAGAAATTTTGAATCGATTTAAAACATCTGATGAGATTATGACGGGAGACATGTGGCAAATTTCAGGTTTATTTCTAGTTTTCACCTGATCATAAATAGAAAATTAAAGTGCTTTTTCCTGAAAAATTAAAATTACGTATCGCAGAGACTTCTTTGAGATATAGAGTGAACGTACTGCGTTGCGTGCTAAAAGATGTGTTAAATATGGAGTGTTGATGATCCCAGAGGGGCATCCATATACTGCAAGAACCAAGTCTCAATGTTAATATTTCGAGAATAAAGAAAAACGTATGTGATGTCGTCATGCGAAATATTGAAATGACAGACAAAAAGAGACAGACAGAAAGCGATGTAATATTATCGTTGTCATCTACTTGAGCAGCTATATTTAAAGTTCCTCCAGCTCAATGGGAAGTTAGTTAATTACCATTGCAAAATTTGTACCAAACAGACAGATAGACAGACAAGAAAGAGTTAATAAAAACGTGCATAAAGTCGTATTTGCATTTAATTTTACCCTTTAATTTTAAATTAATTGTAATTCAAAAAAACTAAAAGTTTGATGGTATTGAAGAAAGGCTGAAAATATGAACCAGAAAAGCGCCCTTCGGATTCTGTGATGGCTAGCCATTGTAGTGGGGAATCTTTCCCTAGCAGTAGCCATTTAGGAACTCAAGTAACTGGTACGCCACCCATCTGAAAAAAAGATTTTTTGTTATCTCATTCTTTAAAATAGGCAGTATTATTATTTTCCTTTAAAATTAGTTTTGGAAATGGGTCCACACTCTATGAATACCCTGTCATTTAGGTGATTATAAAAGAAATATCCCTACTTTTAATTCCTCTGAACCCTGGGTTGATTTGAGGAATTCCAGAACATACCATACAGTCAAATTTCGTACACGAAAAGAATGGAATCCTCCCTTTCTTTACAGAATTTCCAGAAGAACGGCACTCGAATTTGGGCGATTAATTGTCAACAAAGAAAGGAACTACTTTTCTCTCGTGAAATGCACTCAGGCACCCGAAACCGCCCGAGTCCGGCATCTGCCGAATGGGGCGGTTTGAGACGGGATAGGGCTCATAGAGATAAAGGTCATATTTTCCGTAACCAAACAATTTGGAGGACTTTTTGAGGGGTGCTTTCTGAAGCTTATTTGTCTGGGGAGAGATGTCAAGAGGCACTTATTAGCTCAAGGGTGCTAAAAAAACTATCTCAACGATGGGTTGCTTGCCGAATTATAGATCGCGAACAATTTTTATTGACCCAAATTCTTCATCACTGACTCCCCCTCCAAACCCTGGGAAGCATAAAAGATCAAGTTTTATATAGCACTGTTGTGTAATAATTGACAAATTCTGAATGAGAATAACTGCAATTGTCACAAATGTAACACATTGCAAACATGTAAACCACTGCAAATATGTAACACACTGCAATGTTACAAAGAGTGTGAGACGAGTTTTTGACACTGCTAGATCTTGTAGAGTCGTTCGAGTCTTTCATGGCGGAAATTGAACATTTTCTAAATTTATGATATTTATAAGTTTATAATGTTCTATTTGAAGTGATTGATCAACCATTATTGCAACTTCTTCCGATTCGGAATTATAGATTTTTAAAGTTGGAGTGTTCTTTAATAATCGTTCTGAATTACAAAGCCAAGAAAGATACCCTCTGAAAGGGGAGGGGGAAAGAATCGATTGGCTCAGTGCCAGAATGATCAGCATCTTTTGTGACATGGCCAATGGGACAAACACGACACTTTTCATTTTTATATGCTTTTTCTTAGCGCTTCTTTCTTGAGCGCAAAACAATTTCGGTCAAAGTTTGAACTTAAAATGTTTGATGATTTCAAATATTTTTAGGTTATTCTTCTTTTTGTCATAAGGTTTTATTGAGCAATGATAAGTTTTCTGTGGTTGCATTATTAGATTGGTAAATGATTTGCTTCAGTAAATCGCGGAATATTAGATATGAATATTTTGTGAACAAAACTAGATTTAAGAAATTGCATGGGGAATAATCTTTTTATATAAAACTCAAAGTATGTATGTTTATTCCAGCATCAATTCTGAACGGCTAAAGGGATTTTGATGAAACTTGGTACACATGTTCCTTATTAACCCACTTGAAGTATGGGGGGGGGTCAATATCCCTTACATAGTCCCTCAGGGTAGGGTGGGGCAAAGTCTCCAAAATGCATGTAACCAATAGGCTTGGCTTTCGGCGGCTTGGGCGATTTTGATAAAATTTGGTACCAGATTTGTAGCTAAGAAAATATCGCCATAGGTAGATTTATCGTTACATGCAGTATAGTTATACACAGGCTTTACTGTATTACTTTTGTTTATTTGAAATTTATTTTACGCAGAATGGCAACAAAATGATAGTTGTTAAAATATTATTGAACGAAGAAAAATAGGTGAATGAAATAAATAGTATAAAGATGAATAGCTGGTCGACTGCCCTACTAATTTATAATTTGAATTGGTAAAATTTAAATACGATTGCTACGGAGACTGATAAGAAGAAGATAACTGAATTAAGCATGGATTTTTTTATTTATTATACTTCCTAAAGTGATATTAGTCTTTATTTTAAGGGAACTGAGATTTTTCGTACAATCAAAATGTCGATGTTTCAATTATAATAGGGTACAGTTAACCGATTCTGCAAATGAATAATATGCATCGATTCGAAAAATTCCGAAAGCTCATAACTTAAGATTTAAAAATGTAATAAAAAGGATACAATGTAATAAAATATCTATTATTTTGCAATTAAATATACAGTTTTTGCATTATTCTCGAAACAAGTTTTTGTTTTAAATTAGGAGCGCATGCATAAAATTGTTTTCATTGTTTAGATATTCAATTATTTATTAAAGTATATCTGTAAGCATTATGCATAACCTTTTTTCTTACTAATTTCTGGGTAGTAGTATACTTTGACGATACTTTTCTCAATGAAAAATATCGTGATTTTTCAGATTTTCAAGTTATATGACATTTAATCTTTTAAAATAACTTTCTTATGAGTGTAATAAGATGAAAATAAGTTCAATTTTCGTACGGAAACTAAATCGCATATTGTGCTGACTTCGGGATGATTTTATATAAAATCGTTTTTTTTCTAAGCATACCTCTTTGTGATCATGTATTTGCAGATAATCGCATCACATCACATTTTCGATTTTCTAGCAGAAAAACAAATACGTTGAGATACAAGATGTCTATATTGTTTTATAATGTAAGCCTCATATTCTTGCTATATGTATTATATTTTCACACGTTGGCTGCCGATCACGCAGTTTGACTCACGTTCCTGTTTCACATTTACTATGTAGTTAGATGACCTCTTCTTTACTATAGTTAACCCTTTGCTACCGGGTGTGGTTTATAAACCACATATATAACAAAGTACACGCATTTTTTTTAAAAAATTCCTCTCCTTCACAAAGTTTTGATAAGTAAATGACCGGGCGACGCCGGGTAATAGGAAATATATTTAGCATCAATACATCATTACTTATGTAATGTTTTCATGTTTTTGCAAATGTAATTAGTAATAACCAAAGCAAGTATAAATGAGAAAAGTCTAACAAAGGAAACCAACAATGATTTAAAATGTTAAATGAATTTTTTTCGTTTTAACAATTGCTAAATTTTGTGATAAGTACATTCAAAACAAAGTACATACAACTTACGTAAATTGTAAACACATATGTGTAATTTTCGTTAAATATTCTATTTATAATTGAAGAGGTCCAATAAATACACCTCTGGCACAATGGTGTAATGTATATCTTCAATTTTTAATATATAACTTTAATACATATGCCTTAATACTCAACTTTAAATTCGAATTGTTAATCTCTTGAACAAAGCTAATATTTGTGTATGTTAACTATACACCTTTGTAAGATTTTAGTTATAATAATTATTGTTTCGTAAAGAAAGTAGAGTATAAATCCCTTAAGACTGTTACTGCGGCTTTTCAAACTCCCTCGAAAAACAAGTGGAGTTCAGAAATAGTTCTATATTTTATCTCGAATAATCAGCAAAATAGACCAAAAAGAACAGTACATCACATAAACGAACATTGAATCTAGAGGAACAAGATACGGTAGAGATATTTAGGAAGCTTTCTACTCCAATAAATTTAGGATTAGGTTTTCTATACAATAAAATAATCTCCTCTGTTAAAATGATCCTATAAAATGAAAGGTTTAGAATTTGGTGGATCAAACGATACAAACAGAATTTTTATCTTTAATCTAAACGTTTTTGTATGGAACAGTAGAAAGAAGCTAGTTATAGAATTAAACTGTGATGACCATTATCTTCATGACTGATAAATAATTTTTCAATATGGAATCTATATTGTAAATTACATATTTTATAATATGGAATCTTATAAGATCAGTTTAATAGTATCACAACAATAAGATGTGATAATAATAGTATATAATAGTATTACCTAACCCAGTGGTCGGCAAACTCATTAGTCAAAAGAGCCAAAGAACAGCAAGAACACAACAATTGAAATTTCTTTTGAGAGCCAAATTCTCTTCAATTTCGAT
This sequence comes from Araneus ventricosus, assembly GCA_013235015.1. Classification (NCBI taxonomy): domain Eukaryota; kingdom Metazoa; phylum Arthropoda; class Arachnida; order Araneae; family Araneidae; genus Araneus; species Araneus ventricosus. The sequence goes on from BGPR01042641.1 coordinate 5,329, forward strand.
GTTTTTAAGAGTCGGTTTAAATTAGCTACTAACATTAAATAAAACCAGATGTTATAAAAATAGCAGGTAGTCGAAATCGATTCGTGGCGGAGACGCACTCAAGTGTCTAAAGAGCCGCGGTTTGCCGATCACTGACCTAACCCAATTTCATTCAAATTATGGTAATTTTTTGTTAGACGAACCCCAGATAAAAACAGTCAAATTCTGGCTACATATGGTTAAGATTTGGCAATCTGTCGCTAGAATTTGGTGTAGAAGGCGAAATTATAGTTACCTTAGTGGAACCTTAACGGAACTCTAATCGTCGCCAAACTGAAATTTTGGCGTTATATCGTTTCAGCTCCGACATTCATCACTAAGGTCGATAGAATTTGGTGATCGCTAATATTCCAGCTACAGATTGCCAGCAAATTATCACCAAGATTTGGCAATCTGTCGCTAGAATTTGGAGCGGAAGGCGAAATTTTAGTGACCTTAGTGGAACCTTGACGGAACCCCAATCGTCGCCAAACTGAAACTTGGGCGTTATATGGTTTTGGCTCCAACATTCATCACTAAGGTCGCTAGAATTTGGTGATCGCTAATATTCCAGCTACAGGTCAGCAAATTATCGCTAAGATTTGGCAATCTGTCTCTAGAATTTAACAATTCACTGAATTCTGGCGATCTTAGTGATGAATGTTGACGCAGAAACGGAATAAAGTTAATATTTCATCTTGGTGATGATTAGGGTTCCGTTCTTCGTTATGGGTAATCTTGGCTTTACGGCACAAAGAAGTGGCGCTTCCAGCCTGATCACCATCTGCTGACGACACTTCTATTAGTCACAGCCCAATGGATGCCTGCCTACCAGTTGTGGGATTTTTAAAACATTATTGCACGGCTCTTTTGGAAAGCAAATCCAGTTTTATACTATTTTTCTTTTAGGGTTAGGGACGTCAAGATCTTATATTAGTGTTTTCTATTACACAAGCAGCCATCATCGTTGGTACTATTTCTGCTCTGCCGAAACGAGAGACAGACGGGGACAGCCACCGATCCAAACCTGATCTCTCAAAAAGAATTACAAGAAGGGAGACAGAAAAAGTTAATTTAATAGCAGCAAAAAATTAAAATTGAAGAGAACTTATACTTCAGTGCCTATGGTTTTGGTACCAGTCAGCTGTATTCACTCATTGTTATTACTAATAGGATTTACCATCTATAGTGTTAGACAATGGGATTTGACCCAGTGCCCAAAGTTCGATGCCAACTTTCGAAGAGCAGCAATTGCAGTAATGCCTAAAACAGGAATCACATTTTAGTGACTATTAGTGGATAGGAGTCCAAATCAGATGACGTCATACCTGCATTACAAACATGTACATGTTTTCATGTAACTACGTAGTCTCATAATGTGCTAGGATGCCATGTCCTTTGACCTCCTGCAAGTTGCGTGGATCGATTCCAAATGAACTACAGTGTTTATTTAATTTTAACGTGTTAAAATGTGAATATAGATTGATTCCATGGTTTTGAGGTTTTGTAAAGAAATTAATCTGTAGATAAAACCTACAAAATGTAAATAAATTAGTAAAATAAATAAAAAATACAAAAAGTATGCGTGACTCTGACCTTTTTTACTTTGACGCTTGCTATGGTAGAATACTTGTTAAGAAAATTATTTTGATGTTTCTATGCATACATTCTTTTAAGGTTAAGAACATGATTCACGTTTCAATTCATAAATCTATCATTAGCCGTTAAGATGGCTGCTAATCATTAGATTCAAGAGGCAATTTAATAATTAAATTCGCCGTTGTCGCTCTGAAAAATTTGAAGCTTCAGGTACAAACCATTCAGTTTCCTAACCTTTTTATTCGGTACCACTTGATATACTAAGAGCACTCAAGAAGAAAAGGTAACAGTACTAATTGAATGTAATATACCGATTTAAAAATTCTGCATGAAAACAAACAAACAAAGTTACGAAACAAGAAGTAAAGGAGTAATGATATTTTTTAATTTTAACTGATACCAATGGAAAAGGTTGGTTATGTAATACAGGTAACCATTTTGACCATGCTTGTACCTGACATCCTTTTGGTGGAAACATACGAGAAAATTGGAGAAGAGAAAGGATGTTTTAGATAGAACCGTTTTAACAGATCCATTTCTTACTTCTACTAAAACTCTATACCAGCTTTATATCTACTAAGTTATTTATATTTGATATTTTCATGACACCATTGTGTTTTTTCTGTCGCCTCAATTTATCTAACTTCTCTAACAAAGCAAACATCGAAAACCAGATGAATGAAATATATCCATTGTGGGTAAAGGTAACTTTATTGATTTGCAAATATATTCATAACCCAGTTATTTTCGTTTGTTTTCATACAGCTGTTTGATTTTAGGTTTGTTTTGAGTTTATCAGACATTTTGGCAAATATGTGTATACTATGTCTGTTTGTAATGTTTTTCTGCTATCTAAACCTTTACAAAGTTTTTCTATGCATGCCACTTTGCAGTGTTTGAATTGACTGATTTGAATGCATTTGTTTCTCAAGTTTGTTACAAGAAAGCTTCCAAATTTTAAAACTTTTAGATTTTCAATAAAATAAAATAAATTTTTGTTTGTTGTTATGAGATGTACAAGAAAGTTATAGATCCACTTGATATTTCAACTTTGAAGCCTATAAAAAAAGGTTCAGAAGGTTTGAACATCTATTTTTTCTCATAGAAATTCCATATTATGTTCCCAACAGTGTAAATTGCCACTAAAATTAGTATTATTCTTCCCAACGCTAAGAACTTTTAAGGTAAACCTGAGTTTAGCTGTACTATTTTCTCGTCAATTTTCTTGGCGCACTTTATTTGCTGTCTCCGGAACACTGTTGCTTTAGATGCCAGTGAGTTTTTATAGATCTCAGTGTATCTGATGCCTACGGCACTTCAAGACGAGATTACAATGCCTCGGTATTGCAAATGTGTACCGCAAACTTTTTTTAACTTAAAAAAAGACATCAGTAATTTTCAGCTTCGCTTTTCGCATGCATTGAGAAACTGAAAGCAAGAATCGAAGAAGCAAGAATGAGAAAACACGATGTCTGAAGACGATGAAACGGCGAGGGGAGCTTGTTCTTGCAGTATATTCCTGTCTGATACTAAAGTCAAGTAATCAGCAAGACAGAGAGAAAACAGCAAATTTAATCGAACTAAAATTAGAAGGAAAGGAACGGTTATTAAAAAAAAATCAATTTGGTAAATGATTGAAAATTCCAAATGAAGTGTTCAAATCACCCGTACTGACCAATTAAATAAAGGAGCAGAAGAAAATCCAATGGAAATGAGGCGAAACACAGGCATGCGCCGTAGACCGGTAACAAATCCCTGTCATACACATGCAGACTTAATGCTGAAAAAAAAAATTTCTTCACCTCAACTAAAACAAATGTCACCCCTATGCCTCTCTTGGCGACAAACAAGTTTAAGGGAGGAAACGAGTACGCACCCTAAACCCAAGTTACACCCTTTTAAACAGTATACCTAAGAGCTACGATCGCTTTCAACTCTATGGAATTAAGAAAGTTTCAACGCATTCGTGAACTGTTTTATAGAGAGAAATCTAAACATTATGATATTGTTTGTGATTAACTTGAATTACATTTTCTTTCATGCTTGTTTTATTCATTCATTATCTTACCCATCCAGATTTTAGTAATGTATGTTTATAATATGCAAGTGAGTGCATGTGAATAGTTTTAAATGTTTATTCTTTAATCCTCGAAATTTATTTTATTTAATGTGGTTTCTTTCCTCCTTTTACCCAGGTTTTCATGCTGACTTATACTAAGTCAGTTAGATCTAGCGAATTACTTTTCATGCATGAATGCGGCGCACAACTGTGCGCTTCTTCCTGCGCTCATCGAGACCATTAAACTGATCGCTATTGTTGCGATGATAGTAATTTCTCTGATTACAGGCCCAGAGGTAACGGTCTCTCGTGTTTTGTGAATACGTCTCTTTCCAAAGAATGGAAAAGACGAAGCAGTCAGTTTTAATTTTTACTGTTATTTGTTGTTATAATGCCAATTTATTCTTCTTTATAAGAACAGATTTTAAACTATATTTCCTTGATTCCTTCTGATTCCCCTTCTTGTTTTCAATTTCGTTGTTTTAAGACTGATTTCATCCATGTAATTGAAAATATAATTTCATACCAGTTTCAGAAAATCGGGTTGAAATGTAGAAAGGATAGCTTACTTAATACACCTCCGTTTTGCTAAGAACGCAAACGCAAAATGTATAGAAAATAATTTACTGGAATTCAGCTCTCAAAACATTAATGATAAAATTTCTAAGGTAAACTTATAATTAAAATAAAAGTTCTTTAGAGCTTATAATTACAGCCAGTAAGATGCATAGAAACTAGGTAGCGAATCCAGGGAGGGGCTATCGGGCCAAGTAGCCCCCAGAGCTAAAACCAGAAAATTCTTAATTTAATTTAAATCAATACAACCGTTTGATCTTAATTATCATCGCCAGTAATAAAACGTACATTGCTTTCAGACTTGACAGGCCTGAAAATCTTCCATTTTTTCTGTCACTCTACCTTGCACTTGTAGCGTTGGCGTTATGGTCGAAAACATTTTTTTTGCTATTTCATTGTATTTTATTAAATTGTATCCAGCATTAGCATGATTCTTATTACTGAGAGGGAAAGCCTAAGGAAGCTAAAGTGTTTTGGTTTGGTAAGGCGAGTTTGAGACAGTCACTATGATACAATTCTTATGACTTAGTCGTCTCCCAGAACCGGAAACTGATTCGCCAATTGATAGAAAAAAAAAACATGTATTGTTAGTCGTTTAAAATACAAGGCTCACTGCTTTTATAAAGCACAATTGATGTTGTTTAGATGATAAAGCAAGAAAGACTCGCCGCTTTTCTTTCTGCAAGGTTGGGTTTACATTTTTTTATTGATTATGACGCTTGCGATGAGTAAAATAGACTCATTTCTTCCGAAGGAAATTTTAAGAAAGATAACGGAGACGACTCCTTGGCAGAAGTCAAAGAAAGAGATGAAATGCTCTTGGAAATATATACGTTATTTTTCACCACAGCAGCAGTATCTCTTTATGTAGTTTATACGACAGCATATTGAAAAGGGAAAAGTTGTAATTTGGTTTAGTCCATTGGTCTATAACACAGAAAGCTCCTACTATGCTCACTGCCAACCTGCTCTTTCCTGAAGGGTTGGTCAGTTTCAGCCATGCTCCATCGTGTTTTAAATCTTCCAAGCCAATTGTGTGTAACAAACATTTGAAGGAGACATTTGTGAGAGTTTTCTGCAGTTAAATGTTTGCATTACAGTACTGACACAAAATATGCAAAATTGATATTTCAGAGAAAGTTTTATAATATCATTTCTTAGATAACCAAAACATTTTATCAAACCTCGTTGTACCATTTATATTTGGCAGCTTCTGTATATTTGTTTTATTCCTCTTTGTTTTCATTTTACTTGTGCTTTTTCCACAACAAAAAACCAATACTGGATGTTTATGAAAGATTTTCCATCTGGTAAAAAAACAATCTTCCATATCTATATATAATAATTTATTTGAACTCTTGATTGTATCATTTATCGACATCTTTGTGAATAGAGAGAGGGATATTTACTGTATTTATTTTGTCTTTTCAATTTTTTCATTCTAATCCTTGTATTTTGGAGAGTTAGATTTCGAAAATGTTATATCTAAACTCGTCTGGATTGGACGTATCATTTCACTAATCTGATAGATGATTACCGAAATACTTAGATTTGATGTTTGTTTTTTACATCATACACTAGTGTTTCGAAGCTTCTACAGAAAAGCATTAGTTATTTATTACCCTTACGAAGAACCCTTGAAAGTTAATTTTTCTCTTCATAAGATTTTAATAAAATGTGGATGGATTCTGCCCTTTTTTTCTATGATTCTTTAATATCGCAAGAAAAGTTTTAACGCTAACAACTAAAATATAGTTTGCACTTGATACCTTCTATATTTACATGTCACACTTCTATTTCTAGGTTTGTTGATAAGTTCTGTTGCATTTCCAAATTAGTAGGTAATTATGAAAAAAATGGATTTTTTGTTTGAGGATATATAATACCGGTGTAGTAATAGCTTATATTTGAAGTAACTGTGTATGGATGTGGGTTGGTTTGTCCATTCATTTTTTTTATTTTACTTCTGCAACTTTCTTTCCACAACAAAAAAAACAATACTGGATGTAGAAGGATTTGATCTGGTAAATTTATGCCCCATATTTTGAGTTGTGGCTGGCTCTCATCGACGAGCTTAAGGACCCATTTTTTTCATGACTATGATTCTTTATTATATAAGAAAAGAAATATAACAGCCTTACCTACCACTGAGAAGACATCTCCATTTTCTGTGGCTCACTAAACCTTAAGTTCTGCTGCACTCCCAAATTGTTGGAAACCATGAAAGCAGACCCTTTGTTTTATGGTATATAATAATCTAATTAACTACTACTGTAGTGGTTATACCCTCATCTCACTATCATCATTTTGCTCTCTACCGTTTTGACAATTTAATTATTGATTGACAAAATTATTTACCTCGTTAGTCTTCATAAAGAAATTTTCCTTTTCATTAAAACTACCAATTTTAATTATACTTGCACCTGGCATATACACAACTACTTTGAATAATTTAATTACATAATTAATTATTTTACTCTAAGAAGTCTTCTAGCAAAGTAGGAAGACTTTTTTCATTAAACTAATTAATTTTAATTATACTTTGGTAACCTTATATCATTTTTTGCTTTAGTAGCTTTGAATAATTTAATTATTGATAATAAAATTATTTACCTCGTTGTCTCTAGTAAACCTTTTCATTAATCTAATTAATTTTTTTAATTGTTTCAGCAAATCCTTCATATCAATTTTGCTGTTTTCAACTGTTTTGAATAATTTAATTATTGATTAATAAAATTATTTACTCGTTAGTCTTCTAGCGCAAAGTATAACTTTTTCATTAAACTAATTAATTTTTTTAATTATATTTTAAATCCTGCTATCATTTTTGCCGTTTTCTAACTGTTTTGAATAATTTAATTATTAATTAATAAAATTATTTACTCATCTCTAGCAAAGAAATTTTCATTAACCTAATTAATTTTTTAATTATATTTCGTAATCCTTCATATCATTTCTTGCTGTTTTCAAGAAGCTTTTAATTTAATTATTGATTAATAAAATATTAACTCGCGTTGGTCTTCTGGGGTAAAAGAAATTTTTTCTTATTAATCTAATTAATTTTTTAATTATATATATCTTGCAATCCTTTAAGTATCATTTCGCTGTTTTCAACTGTTTTGAAGCTAATGACTATTGATTAATAAAATTATTTACTCCTTGGCATGGCAAAGAATTTTTCTATTAAACTAATTAATTTTTTAATTATATTTCTTGTAATCCTATATCATTTTTTACGTTTTCAAATATTTTAGTCAATTCTTCACTATTTGATTAATAAACATATCCTCGCGTTGGTCTCTAGTAAAGAAATTTTCATAATCTAATTTAATTTTAATTATATATCTTGCAATCCATACTTTTGCTGTTTCAACTGTTTTGAATAATTTAATTATTGATTATCAAAAATTATTTACTCTGTTAGCCTTCTAAGGGTAACTTTTCATTAAACTAATTAATTCTTTTAATTATATTTCCTTTGCAACTTTCTTACATTATTTTGCCGTTTTCAACTGTTTTGACGTTAATTCTAATTATTAATTAATAAAATTACCTTGCTAGTCTTCTAGCGCGTACAAATTTTCATTAAACAGCAATACGTAACTGAACGTACAGG
>BGPR01042642.1:0-13196 GCA_013235015.1 Araneus ventricosus
TTTAACTGTATCTGTGAGAGATGGGCTATAGTTTTATAGTTTTTAGCGCATACCGTATAACAATGCAAATTCATTTAAAAGTAATAATTTTGATTTTTAAAGATCATATTAGTATATTAACACCCGGTATTGGAAATAACAATGAAATTCTTAAGTTAAACAATTATTATAAATGTGAGAAAAGTCATAGCGTTATTGCATATCTTGAGTATTAAATATACATTTCATATTTTGTACAATTCATGTGCTTTCAGGTAGGCGCTTAATTAAAAAAAATTCTTCGAAGGTCGAAGAAGGTCGTCTGACGTGCTGATTGTCTGTGAGTATTAAGTACAGCGTTATGAAACGAATTAAGTCTGTCGACTGACAAACAAATTAAGTCTTCCAATGGTGTCCATTCGTCTTTAAAAGAAGGTGCAAAAAGTTCTTCACATTCTTCCCCATCCTGTTAGCTCCATTGCTTTCTAGGAAATATTTCCTCCCTAATAAGAACGGAGAAATAATAACCGAGGTAGAAAATTTACGAATTTTCTGCCTGTCTTTAATTAGAAAACGACGTATAACAGAAGCTTTGTGTCGTATAAACGAAGTGCTTTATCGTTACAATGGGTAGGAATGAATCGGGATTGTGATGAAACGGCGTATAAATGAGAAACATATAAGCGGTGATTTACTGTATTCAATAGAAAAAAGTATTATACTAGTTAAAAACATCAACGTTTGCATTTTCATGAATTTCGATGCTTTCGATTTCCCTGCATTCGAAAGAAAAATATAAAACAGCGGGAGAACTCTCTTTGACTTTCTAGCATACTTATACTAGTTTATTCCCGGAACTTCGTCGGCATAGTAACACATTATTGGTATCTTGTTGCTTAGGATATAATATTTTTACATCTTTACAGTTTTAATGTAAAAAATGTCAGTGTAAATCAGTCAATCATATACTTCTCATCATTATCAGACATCTATACTTCACTTTCTCTCCGGTGGCTGGATGTTTGAGTGCATGTTAAAAGCTACGAAATAAAAACGGAAGTTAAGTGTATGCTAAGAAGTAACAGAACAGAACGCCGTCTCTTACCCCTGTACCCGTGACCAGACCGGTCACTCAACAGTAGGATGGGCAAGACACGGGGATTTCATGTAAGAAAAAAAAAGAAAATCAAAATATTCAAAAAGAAAGAAATATTTACAGTATGTTACAGCACAGGCATTTTCACTTTTACACTATTAGTTCTTAATAGTCTTCTTTTCTTTAGATGTTGTTTTACCTTTCTTTTTTGAAGGGGGGATGTCCGGTAATTTGGAGCTTGTTGGTTTAACTCGCTGGAAAGTTGAAGGCTAAGAAGGCTGGAAAAGATCTCTGTTTTCACTTATGAATTTGACAATCCTACGAATTTTAGGCCTGGAGACGAGGTTATTGGCGACTCTTTTTAGCCATTCTTGTTCAAAGTTTGGCGCTGGCTTCCTTATCTGCCAAGACACAGTGTAAATACACTCCGTGGCATATTGAAGTGCCGTGCCAATTCAACCACAGCTGCAACAATCGCAGTCAGACAGGTGAAACCTTTTTAGGTAGGCAGGGAAAGGGCCATGTTGAGAGAAGAAGATAACATCCTCTCTAATCCAGTTAGTGGGACGGAGACTAACTGAGGGCATGATTTTATAGATTTTCCTGCCTGTATCACCATTCTTCCCTGAGGTTTGCCACTCCTCAACTTTGCTCTTTCGGAGGAGGCCTTTTATGTGCGGTTTAGGAAGCTTAGTAAGTGAATAGGGTTGCTCATGTTTCGTTGCGTCTTTTGACAGTTGGTCTGCTCTCTCATTGCCTATATTGCCTGCATACGCTTTAACCCACGAGATTTTTATTCTTAGATTTGTTAGGAGGATTTTGAAAATTTTTCTTGCTGTTTCGTTTGTGCTCTTTGAATTAGAAGATGCCATGATACTAGATGTAGGGGTCTATTGTCTACGTACGTGTACTGTCTACGTGTATTTTAAAGGTATTGTGGTTTGGCAGATGAGATGCGTATATTACTGCTTCATGAAGTGCAGTGAGTTCAGCTTGAAATACGGTGTTGTTGACGCTGAGTTTAGCAGACCACTGGTAGGCCCAGATGTCACTGATCAAGACGCAGAAGGCAGCTCCAACTCCGTATTCAGTTTTTGAGCCATCTGTGAAAATATTTATAATGTCTTTTCGGGCTATATTTGCTTCTCCGTCTTCTAAAGTGATTTGGTTCGGTTTGAGATGCTCTGAAGGATGAATGGACCAGCCTGTTGCCTTCATCTCCAGACTTTGCGGTTGGATATCTGTAATATTAGGGGAAGAGAGATTCTTAGGCGATAAATTGACGTGAACTTGGCTTGCAACTGTAATTGCATGTGTAGGGGTGGGATGTCGAGTAAAGTTTGTAACGCTGACGTTGGGGCGGTACCATAAGCTCCCGATATGTGGAGTAGGAATGACGTTTGAATCGAAGAAAGTTTCCTCTTCATTTTGTATGTTGGATTTAGACACCAAGCTGAAGATCCGTGGGCCAGCATTTTCTCAATCACCGTTTTATAGAGAGTCCTTCTGTGTAGCTGAGAGATTCCCCAATTGCCACCTGCGATTCTTTTGAGGTTTTGCTGCATTTTGATGGCTTTATCTCCTTGCTTATTAATGTGCTCCAGCCAGTTATGCCGATCATCAACGTGTATCTCTAGGTACTTAAAAGATTGAACTCTATTTATTTTGTACCCGTTCCATGTGATCTTGGGACTTCTTGCCATTTATCTGAATAAGATATAATTAGTTTTTTCTGTTGAAATGGCAAGTTCATTTTCTGAGCACAAGAAGCTAATTGGGATCCTTTTGTCATCTGAAATATTTAATTAAAATGTAAACATAAAATGAACTAAACGATTTTTAATTTTCTCCACAAGTTATTAATAATTTTTTAACAATGACATGAAATTTAATTAGACTTTGAGATGTTTTAGTCTTATTTCTATAGATCAGGCACCCAGCACAAAATTCTGCACCTTTATTTAGCCCGTCTGCGCCTTTATTTATAATGAAAATAAGAAAATCTGTTCAAGAAAAAAATTTAAAAGCTCTTAGTTTCTCAAAATATTAGGGACTGTCCAAATAATTTTTAAAAAAATTTTCAAACAAAGCAAAAAAATTTTCTTTATAAATTATTAATTATTTTTTAAAGAATGATACAAAATTAATCAACATTTAAATCTCCATGCACCGATAAAAGCTGCGGACGTGCTTTAAATCAATTTTTAATTAACATAATTAAATTTTTAAGTTAATGAGATATTTTTCAATATCAGTAAAGTAAAAAAGAAATCTTTTTAAATATCTTTTATCATGCTTTCGAAATTTTTTAATCAGTTTACTAAACAAATCTAATGCACTGCCATGCTATTTTCATGTATAATGGAAGAATAGTTTTTAGTTAATGAAAAATTAAGTGCTTCGCATTTCATTGAGGGACTGACGTTTAGTAACATAAGGAACTCCAGACCTCTGTTGAGTAAAGTACTTGAATCTTCGAAAGTTGTTGGACAGAACACCGCCCCATGTCTCTGTACCTGATGCCATTACAACAAATGTACCGGTTGAAAGTTGTTGAACAGATAACTCACGATGTCCACCCGAATTTAAGCCATCATTGAAACAGCAACATATACCAGATACGAAAGGAGGGAGAAGAGGCATGCGCCGTCAACACGGTATTTTTGCTATATATAAAGTATCTGTAATCCGTTAATGTCAACAATTCTTTCATTCATAACTAACTTAGTAGTTTAAGTTTGAATATCCGACGTTCAATGTCTATGCTAGGAGGAGAAAAAAATCTGGTAAATCAGTAAGCCGAGTTAATCAGTAAGTTAGTAAATAAATGCAAAAGAATTAGAAAGTATTCGGAGAAGAAGAATAGAAAAGAAAGAAAAAACTCGTGCTCTTAAGAACAATTTGGGCAAACAGGATAAATCCGAAGCGAAAAACGATGTTGTTGTTCCATGTCCGCCTTGTTTCTAAAGAGACAAAGTAGGAGACCAGATTGAACTACTACTGAAACAAACTGATAACACGTGCACACTGAATTTAATTTAATATGTTGTATCTTATAAATCCGTCATTCTTTTACTATAATAATATTGTATGAGATTTAAAACATAAACTCGTATTCTCACTATTTAGAGTTAGGTTTTCGTTGTCAGAATATTCTTAATTATTTTCTGCACACTATTGTACTTAATATATGATGTCTGTATTATTAGTTGCAGATGAGTCTTCTTTCTTGATAGAAATTACGGTTCTTCAGTTGATTTTTGAAGTTTTTGACAACAACAAAAAGAAATAATAATCTCTTGTAGGTCTGAGCAAATCATCTATTAGATTTTCAAGTACTATTTCCACGCGTTCAGATGTTTGTGTAATTAAGAGGTCAGATGTGGGTCCTAAATTATTTCTTAGGTTAGCTGCAACCACTGAAGAATTTTATCATCCAAATTCATCAGTGGTTTCTAAAGAAATATAACTTCTAGGAAGCAACCTTATTTTTTTGCCTTTTTATCAAAAACGTTCTTTAAATGTTGAAAACTATCCAAAACCATGAGATCGCTCTCCAAGAGTTCCTGATGTCGCTCAAAAAGTGATAAATGAAATAGATCGCTATGAACGAAATGAACGGTTTAGAAATAAAAAAAAATTCACATCGTGCAAAAACCTCACTGATGTTAACATCGAAGACAAAACACGCCTCTTCCGGTTATTCAAATGAAGATTTTTCTTTAACATAGAGAACTGAATTCATATAAATATCTTCTACTGTTTGCTGAAACAGACACAAATTCAATTATTAATTAGCATTCCGACACTTCTTTTTTTTACCTTCTTGCAAAAGAACTAGAAAAAGTATTATAATCAGAAAATTCCGCCTCGATATTTTGACGAATCTCCACAAATAAGACCTCCCTAAGTCCGAAATCACCATTTTTGGAATAATGTCTGTCGTCTTTTGAACACGATAACTCAGAAACTCAAACAGACAAATGGATGAAATTTTATTTGCGATCCTTAAACCATAATTGTAGATTTCTAACAAATTCGCCTACGGGAAGTCCGTCCGTGTACATGTGAACACGATAATAACCCCTTAACTGTTTAGCCCGAGTTGACTCGTGCATCGAATTACGCCATTTTTACACTTATAGTCTGAAGTTACGTCATTCGTAGACGTTATAATTCGATTCAAAAAATGAAGAGTAACTCATTAACATCTCAAGTGCTCAGTGGGCTCTTAATTGAATCAATACTACTACACATTTCCAAACCAGAAACTGTTATCTAATTAGGAAGTAGAGAAAATAAAGCATTTAAGGGTTAAAAGACGCAAATAGCTGTGTGGATGAAATTTAGCATATGATTTTAACATCAGAAGCATAAATATATATCAAATTTTGAACTATATCCGTCAAAGGGTTGACCGTCTGTTGGTCTGTATACTCGTGTTTATGTGAACGCTATAACTCAAAAACGCAACACCTAGAGAAATGAAATTTAATATTTCATCTTCTCTCCCAGATTGCAGACCTGTATCTAACTTTGGACTCAGTCAGTCGGAAAAGAAGAGGTCCCCAATACATACTTGGCTTTCTTTATTAACTTGCGAAGCACAAAACGAGTCGTATTATGATAGCACAGTAGAATTTCAATCATCTGAATTAAACAGGAATAAGGCAGATTCGGATAAGGGAAATTTAAAGGATTGGTTAAGTAAAAAAAAAAGCTTAGTTCGGGTCCACGCCGTAGAGTTTTCGTGAAAATGGCGGGATAAAATATTAACAAGTTATTCGTATTAATGTGTAATTTAATTATCAACCTCTTTAATACAATATTTACACAGAGTAGTATGATAGTTACAGAATAGATAAATCACAAGCTACCACAGACTCCTGCTACATGCGATAAACTTGTGATTTATCTATTCTGTAACCATTATACTACTCTGTGTAAATATTGTATTAAAGAGAAGGATAATTAAATTGCATATTAATACGAAATACTTGTTTTATGATTTTATTCCGACGTTTTCACGAAAAATCTACGGACCCGAACTGCGCCTTTCTTATGCTTTATTTAAGGTAGTTCTTGATGGCCCCATCTGATGACAGTATATAGAACTGCATTTCGCGTATGCGCAATAAAATATTATTTACTGTAAATGCTCATATTTCCCTTAATATTCAAATTTTTGTATTCAAATTTTAATACAATGTTTCTTTCACGTATTTTCAAACATTTTGTAAGTTTCATAGAATTCGAAAGAAAACTCTGCATGTTATAATGAAAAAACATGCGGAGTTAGAAATTTTCAATTTAATACCAATTTTTACTTATATTCTGATATATTTTTTATTGTCTCACTTTGGGTCCTAGTAATATTCCTCAATCTCTTTAAAATGACACCAGAATCAACCTCCTAGCTAAAGGCGTTTCCACGTTACACTTATTTATAACCTTACATAAAGCTAATTCGTCACAATCACGCGATTCTGCCTACACGGGTACAATGACGTCACAGGCAAAACAAGGACTATGCGACAAACTCGCACAGATATGATCTATCCGTTGTGGGGTCAACCATTTTTTCCGCATTATTAGTCTCGTAGTTATTAGCGATTCAAATCTGACGGTATTTTGTCACACAAGAAAGTTCGACCGACTCTCACTGTAACGAGCGGAAAGACGTTTTCACGTCAAAACTAAGCAGAAAAGATGTCAATAATAAAAAAAATTTGTTCAAGAAATTAAGTTTAGCACACGTAAGCTACATAGAACTGTATATAATGTAAGATTTATATAAGAGAGAAACTCCAAATTAAATTATATATGAAAGTTCATTAAATACATAAACATGTCCAGGGTCATTATAAAAAATATCTTTGCCTATATATAACTGCCTAGCGAGCGTACCAATCCAGGAAACGGGATAAAATTTTGAATGCAGGTAGCATTAAACTGGTAATTATCAAAGATGCTTATTAAAATTTCGATTACACGTCTTTTCATTTATACGTCGTCTTCCGCCGATCCCTTGAAAGACATATAAACGGTGCTTTAGTGTTCTTTGTAAACAAGAACGTAAAATATAGATTTGGGCATGGAAAATGTAATTTTTATACATGAACCTTGATGGTACATTCCAGGTACTTCATGCTACGGACGTCATCCATAGTGATCGGACGTTGCTTGTTGTTGCTAAAAATGCCGTCTAATTCTTCATGAATTTTCCTCTGCACGTCCGGATAAAGGCCAATGCAGTACAAAGCGAAGGTTATTCCCATGGCTGTCGTGTCATGGCCCTGAAAGAGGATGAATATCGAGGATAATTATGAAGTATTACTTATAAAGTATTGCAAAGACATTCTGTTAGGTTAGCTTGTACTTTGCAACTCTGTTTTCATATTATTTATAACTAGCTGATGTACCCGGCGTTGCTCAGGATGTATAAATATTTTCATTCCATTTTTAAAAATTGTTGAAAGTTATATAATTGAATTGTTATACACAGTGAAGCCTGTGTGTAACAAGTATTGTCTATGACGATAAATCTGCCTATAACGATATTTTCTTTGGTCCTGACGGAATTCTTGTATACTCAGTGCATTTGTACCTGCTGCAGCGGTAACCACTTTTTAGCTGCACCTGGCAATAACGATAATTTTACCTCTTAAGAAATTTGGTACACTACAATCCCGATTTTCTTCTTGGAAAACGACACTCCATGATCCAAGATGAGAGATAACGGGAGAATCGTTGGTCGAGAGCTGTACAGCAGAGCCTTTTGTAGAAGGGAGATCACGGAGGCTAATGATTGGAATGTGCACAGATGTTTGTTGCCGCTGCCTCCAGCTGATCACTGTCGATATTATTCAGTCGCAGTTAGCATTTCGAACTGACTTTGTTTTTTGAAGTTCTTTCATTAGTGACATTTTTGGTTAAAAAGGAACTTACTATAATTGTAAAATTATTTTATAATTTCCCACAGAGTAATCTATCATATTTGTTGAATTACTTTGTATAATCTACTTCAGGTAAATTGACTAAATAAAATTTACTTCAAACATAAACGTATCCACTTCTTCCTTAATATCCTCTTCATTTAACTGATGCCCATTAAAATGCAAATCCAGGAGTAAATCCATCAGCGCACGTCTTCTTTTGCTTTTGATTTCATCGTCTGCAACCTGTTCTTGAACGACATGTCCCTGGCACAATCTCTCTTTTTTCTTTTCTCGTATCACCTAAAAGGCAAAAGCAAGAATGGTACCAAGGATTTTACAATTAAATTTAAAAACACGGTACTGCCAACAAACAGAAATTCTTCCTAGCGATTACTTGCCATATTTGGTATAAGGATTAAAGTCCATATGATTGGCGACCATATTAACGATTGGTGAAAAGGGCGCCCCCTAGGCAAAGGAATCGAACCGTGCCCTTAAGTCGAATCGATTTTACAACTTTTTTAAGCTCACTTGTTTACAATTTTATTACTTATTAAGTTACTTTCTTTAATGAAATAAGTTAATTACAGTGAACTTCAGTTATTTATTATTTATTTACTTTAGCTTAGTTCGGGATTCCTGAAGCGTTCTTCTTTTGCGTTTGCAACCCCATGTTCTGTTGTTAAAATGACATGTTTCTGTATGTGTGACCTATCCTTAAATTTTGGTTGAGGCCTTTTGGAATTCCTGCAGATATAAACATCGCGTTACATCTGAAATGCAATTGACTCAGTGTTTATACATAATTACTAAAATAAAGATTTAAAATGTGCTCAGTATTATGAAATATAAAATTAATTAGAAGCGTTGCATTGTATGTGATACCCAAAAAAGCAAAATACTGCACTTTACACGAAACACATAAGTAAAGAGAAAAGAAACTAAATTGTACTATATTTTGTTTTTATAAAGAGCCCATTTTATAACGAAATAGCACTGGGCATAGTTGATAAATCTCGTGATCGCATCGAGATAACATGGTCTTTCTGCAACGACCAATACTATTTGGATGTAAAATAGACTTTTCAGTTCAATAATTTATAGGGATTGACAAATTACTATTATGCTCAAAATGTTCCGAGACTTTTTTTAAATGTTTCCCAAATATAAACGAATCATACCATTTCCAACTGACAAGCGAACGAATACGTATCGTGTGACCGGGCAGTCAGAAACTGTTTTATCCAGTTACGCAATTACAAACATCCGAAACTTCCGGTGAGAAGATGTCGAAGTTCCAAAAATGCTTTAGTTTCAAATTTTGTTTGTAGCTAGATAAATCTTTTCCGAGACTTTTTACATGGTTAAGTCAGCTTACGGTAAAAAATCAATGAGTTGAACTAGAGTTTTGAGTGGCATCTATCGTTCAGAAAGGGCCGACAGAGTATCGAAGATGTTTAGAGGCAAGGACTTCCATCAGTATTCACAACAGTTGAAAAAATCGTCATTCTCAAAGAAATTGTGAATAATATTCGTCGAAAAATAGTTGGGAAAAACCAAGACTGCAGTACTTGTCGCATTAAACACCTACATGATTAGGTGAGACGCTAGTGACCAGAATTTTGGAAGTTCAAGGCGTGGATTCTATATCGCTATAATGCGGTGGCTCACAGGTCACTCCTAGGTCAAATTACTTGTCAAAATCTGTCGTTCCGGTATTTCCATAGCCAGCTTATTTCTATGATCTCGCGCCATACGACATTCTTCTTCTTCTTAGGGTGAAGAATTTGCTTAAGGGGCAACGATTCTCAAGTTCCGAAGTGCAGCGACGAAGGCATTGTGGGATGTGGCAAAAGGAGGCTTGTCATCCACATTTGCATCTGTGTATGAACTAAGGCAAAAATTCATAGTTGCACACACGGCGGTTACATCGAAGGAAACATCGAATAAACAGGTTGCATCTGTATTACTCTTTTGTAATAAAATAAGTTCTGGAACTTTTTAAGAGTAGTAGTATATATGCTGGAGGTTGAGTCTCTTCGTGTCTTAAAATTCGAGTGAAAAAGCATTGCAGACAATTTCCTTATCTACTCGTTTTGAGTTTTGGCAAATCACTTTACGGAAGAAAATGATGATTGAAATAATAGAGTGAAAAAATAGTCACCTTCTCAGTGAAGTTGTGAAGTATGCTCAGATCCCTGTCAAATTTTCTTCCCAAGCTGGAAATCTTGAATAACGTATCAAACCACAACCAAGGTCTGACGAATCGCTGGTTGAAAAAGTCTCCTAAACTGAAAGAAATAAATTTTACACCAATACAGTATAAAATCATTCCTAACTCTTCCCTCGACTTTCTCGTATACAAAGAGAGTATGGAGAGTTTTGCATATATCTTCGTGTATATCTTTTTTTGGCTTTTCTGTCTACTCTTCATACTTCGTATCTTTTGACATATTAAGTCTACGATTTGAAACGCATTTATAATTTTGGTTAAAAGGTATATATTAAAACGCACACACCTTGGTTGGTCTTCAATATTATAATAATTATTAATACAGGGTGATTTAGATTGAATGGGACAAAAAGACGCACAGCGTACCGTTTATTTAATGCATTTATTTAGCAAATGGAAATATAGCACAAAAGCACCAGTATAAAAGTTTTATCTGGCTGGAGCGAAAATTATTCTAGGTACGAAATCGCTACCAGAGGCGCTTTTATTCAAAATGGCGACTTCTACATAAGAGAAAGCTTATTTTGTGTTGAAATGCGCAAAAACTTTACCGCTTATCGTTGCTGTGAGACAACAACGATTTTAGGCCAAATTTGGTAAAGAACCACCTCATCGTCATGTCATCATAAGGTGGGTGAAGCAGTTTGAGGAGACAGGCTGCATATGCAAGGGAAAAAGCGCGGGATATTCTATCACGAGTGTACCAGGAATTGGATTACCGCAAAGGCATTTACCACGTAAAAGGAGGTGAGCATATTGAACATCTTTAGAAACTTGGAAATTGAATTTTTATGGAAAAATTTATATTAGCAAAATAAATCCATTACAGCAGCCGCATGTATACCTTTTTCCCCCATTAATTTTGAATCACCCTGTATTATAAATTATTAATTGAAGAGCTGAGTGGATGAACATGTTAAGAGACAATTAAGCGAATTTGAGAAAACGAGCTTTAAAGTTTATAGGTTACATTTTTTTTTGTTTTTCAACTCAATTTTTGCTGTTCCAGCACTTTACCGATAAAGAAGCATTCAAATTGTTTTATGTTTATTGGCATGGTTATAGCTGTTTATATCACAGAGAAATTTAATAATCTTTTGCGCTTAACATGTTCTTCCATCACGTATCAAAAAAAACTTTTTTGCTTAGTCGTGGAAGAACATGTTAACTGCATGCTCCTTTTTTGAATCAACGTAACAGTGGTAGATTAAATACATAGGCATAATAATGAATTGGCAAAATTGTATAATTATAAAAGTTTACATATTTTCACCACAAGTTGAAAAAGAAAAATTAAGCGATGTTGAAATAGTATATGCACACACAGACAAAAAGATCACAAAATAATATGCAAGTTTAGGAAACAATAAAAATATACCTCTAAACCATTGAATGTTTGCTTTTCTTTTTGGATTAATGATTCAGAAAACAATTTATACTCTTTTTAAGCAAAAGAAACTTTTCTTCTAAAGGAAACTTTCTTTTAATCTTTTCTGAACCATCTATTCGTACCATTATGGACATTACATCCGTCTACTTTATATATTTCACGATTCTCTTCAAATTCGGATCAATCAGAAGAGCTGGATTCATAGGAGAAATAAAATCATCACTTTTTCCGTCCATTTTCAAAGAATAAAAATTTAAAGAAGATTTTAACTTTCTGTGAGTTTTTATATTTCCTTCTCTCAAAACGTAGTTACTTAATTTTTTATCGTATTTGTTCATAATAATATTCTTCTGTCACCATCCTAATAATATAGTGGTCCGAAGACTATCGCCTTAATTCATCGTTTATCACAAACATTATCATATTTTTAGAGTTTCCTTAAACTTTATTTGTTTCTTGTCTGTGAAAATGGAATTTTAAAATTCATTCTTCATTCACTTACTTATGTGTTTTGAAATTTTGTACAATTTTTTGTTCTGAATGACAATACACTGTTTTGGAAATTTTCAGAACACGGTTATCAATTGATTGCTTAATATAATTAAATTTTAGTTACATAATTTGAGAAAAATGATTATAAGATTTTCATAATATTTATAATAATAAATTTTAAATAAAAAAACTCAAAAGTAGAAAATAATTAAAATAAGGAAAATTATCTTTTAGCGCAATAATGAGAATGCAGTTTTTAAAAACTTATATTTTTAAAAAAATTAATTAATATTGTTATCTCTTAACTTTATTTATTTTCGGAAAAATATTTCACTTTCCATGAAGTCCCCTGTTCAATACTTTTTTGCACTGAAGAGTTTAGTGGCATCTGTAAATCTTTGTTCAAAGCCATGGGAACAGGGAAATGAATGTGATATAGGCATTTAAAGTTTTAATAAAATAAAACATCTTTTTTAATATTGTTATTAACATACATGAAACAAGTCAAATTAAATAAAAGTATGTAAAAACAAAATGCAAAAACACAAATAGCTAAAAAACTAATTTAAGTAAACACTTAAAAAGTTTTAAAGTAAAAATAATAGTTGGTCTTCTAGTTCAACTTCATAAAAATAAATTTCACCAGTAGTGCTGAAATAAACCATTATTGAAAAAGTAAATAGACGAATTTCAAAAAGTTCCTTTGCTTACTGTTAAATTCTCTTTTCTTTGTCATGCAATGCAGTTCAGCGTGATTTATGTCTCGCAATTAAGACCAGATAGAAAAGTTGGAAAGAATTACTACCAAAACTTCTTTTAAAAGCAAACGATTTCTTTGGATTGTCTTGTCAATATTTCTTCTGCATTAATACTATTTCCCTTGCGGTAAACGATTCGGCTTCAATGGAAGCAGATGTTATTTTTTTTTCAAGTTTAACAGATTTCTCATGGGAAAAGATGTTAAGTGCCCTTAACATGTTCTTCCACCACGAAACAGCAAGAGATCGAGCACTTAACATGCTCATCCACTGGAAACTTTGTTATTCTTTTACTTTACAGATTTAAAGC
>BGPR01042643.1:0-13196 GCA_013235015.1 Araneus ventricosus
TATAGCGTGATTTGGAAAAAAGTCATTTATGATAAGCCTAAGAATACATACAAAAGGCAGCAAGAAGTAAATATCTCATTGCACGCAAATTTGTGAAATACGGGTTTCAATCGTGCCTAACTACAGCAAATCAGTGAAAATTTTCTTAATCAAAAAAGATTTAAATCGCCATCAATAACGACTTTTTCATTTAACTGTTTGCTTACGATGAATTAGGAAGCAGCTGGAATACCTGTTTCTCAATAAATCATTTCCGAAGCCGTACAATAGATTTGATTTAGAAATGCAAACAGTTTCCTTTGTGGATGCGCTGGAATCGCAAGAAATATCGAATAAATCAAAATAAAAACCATTCAATTTATCTTTGGATGCTCAGTCATGAAGGCAAGCATGTCAAATTCAAACCAATAAGACGACAAGGACCCCAAAAATAAGTTCTAAGTTAATGTCAGTCGCGTATTTTCAGACTTTAGACAAAGATTGATTAATTTCTAAACGTACAGTTTTTAAAAAGAGATACCTATTTCAATGCGTTTTCTTCCCGACACTTGGCATCTATTACTTCGGGGAACTTATTTATTTTCAAACCAGCTCAAGGTAAATAATAATTCAGACTCAATAATTTTAGACTTAGAGATACTTATTTTCCTTTTAAATATCCGCTAAATGGATTCTTATAAACACGGAAATTCTTATAAAATTCTTATAAATTCTTATAAACCATTCAATTTATCTTTGGATGCTCTGTCATGAAGACAAGCATGTCCAATGCAACCAATAAGACGACAAGGACCTCAAAAATAAGTTCTAATTTAATGTCAGTCGCGTATTCTAAAACTTTATACAAAGATTGACTAATTTCTAAACGTACAGTTTTTTAAAAAATAAAAAGATACCTATTTCAATGGTGCGTTTTCTTCCCGACACTTGGCACCTATTACTTCGGGGAACTTGTTACTTTTCAAACCAGCTCAAGTTAAATGTCAAAAATTTTAGATTTTGAGAGACATATGTTCCTTTTTATAAATCCGCTAAATCGATTCTTATAAACACAGAAATTCTTATAAAATTATTATAAATTATTATAAATCATTCAATTTATCTTTGGACGTTCAGTCACGAAGGCAAGTTTGTCCAATTCAAACCAATAAGACAAGGACCCCAAAAATAAGTTCTAAGTTAATGTCACAGTCGCATATTCTCAGACTTTATACAAAGATTGATTAATTTCTAAACGTACCCTTTTTTAAAAAATAAAAAGATACCTATTTCAATGGTGCGTTTTGTTCCCGACACTTGGCATCTATTACTTCGGGGAACTTACTTATTTTGAAAGCAGTTCAAGGTAAATGTCAAAAATTTTAGAATTTGAGAGACTTATTTTCCTTTTAAATATCCGCTAAATGGATTCTTATAAACACGGAAATTCTTAAAAAATTCTTATAAACTATTCAATTTATCTTTGGATGCTCAGTCATGAAGACAAGCGTGTACAATTCAACCAATAAGACGACAAGGACCCCAAAAATAAGTTCTAAGTTAATGTCAGTCGCGTATTCTCAGACTTTATACAAAGATTGACTAATTTCTAAACGTACAGTTTTTTAAAGAAATAAAAAGATACTTATTTCTATGGTGCGTTTTCTTCCCGACACTTGGCATCTATTACTTCTGGGAACTTATTTATCTTCAAACCAGCTCGAGGTAAATGTCAATAATTTTATATTTTGAGAGAAGTATTTCCTTTTAAATATCCGCTAAATGGATTCTTATAAACATGGAAATTCTTATATTGTTTAGCAACGAATTCGAAGACCCTCCGCGCTTTTGCACATGCGCCGGGCGGAGTTATTTTCATCAAAATAGGGGGGAAAGTGAAGAATGGAAGGGTGATGTTTACATTTTACTGAGCGTGATCTAACAAAGAACTCCGGAAATGCGCTCATATGACTCATTGCCGGACACCCCTTTCCGGTGTAAAATCGTCCAAAAGTGGTAGTCTCGAAATCCGTTGCTGAACAGTAAGTCTATATATTAATAAGTGAAGAAAAAACTTTGTACCCCTTTTTAAGCACATTGCGCGCACGGAGGAGTGTGAGATTTGGCGCAGTTAAAGTTCATATGGAGAAGGAGTGCAGAAAGATAAAATGTATGTATAATATGCATTACAAATACATTAAATTAAATTAAATTAAACAATCATTGTTTGCGTTCATACACTGTAAAAAATTAGCGGAGTAAATGCGGAGTGAATTTGGAGTTAATGCGGAGTGGATGATTTGTAATTGATTTAATCCCCCTTCAGTGAAACCCACTCCAAGAGGGAGTTTATTTAGATTATTTATAAAAGAAAACTTATTTTTCATTTAAATTTTATATAATTTGAAAAAGATAAGCAAATTAATTGTGTAGCCTTGGCGAAACCTGGCCAGTATAGCAATAAAAAAAAACCCAAGGAAATGTCAAAAAAACGCGTTATTGTTTTTTAAATATTACTTAGCCAAGCTATACCTCATTTTTTCTATCGTTCGAATTTTTCAAATAATTTGAAAATTAATGCATAGTGACGGTTTGTACATACTCCGCAGCGACGAATAGAACAAAATTCAAAAAAATGTAGCAATGATTATAGAGGGTATACGCTTTGACAGAACCACACGATGTCAAACTTGTAATTTATCAGAATTGATGGCTGAATTTCATCAGTTAAGACTCTAATTCTTATAAACACCAATGATTTTGGATGTTCAGCCACGAAGGCAAGCATGTCAAATTCAAACAAATAAGACGACAAGGACCCAAAAATAAATTCTAATTTAATGTCAGTCGCGTATTCTCAGACTTTATACAAAGATGGATTAATATTTAAACGTACAGTTTTTTAAAAACTAAAAAGATACCTATTTCAATGGTGCGTTTTCTTCCCGACACTTGGCATCTATTACTTCGAGGAACTTATTTATTTTCAAACCAGCTCAAGGCAAATGTCAATAATTTTAGACTTTGAGAGAATTATTTTCCTTTTAAATATCCGCTAAATGGATTCTTATAAACACGGAAATTCTTATAAAATTCTTATAAATTCTTATAGACTATTCAATTTATCTTTGGATGCTCAGTCATGAACCAAGCATGTCCAATTCAACCAATAAGACGACAAGGACCTCAAAAATAAGTTCTAAGTTAATGTCAGTCGCGTATTTTCAGACTTTAGACAAAGATTGATTAATTTCTAAACGTACAGTTTTTAAAAAGAGATACCTATTTCAATGGTGCGTTTTCTTCCCGACACTTGGCATCTATTACTTCGGGGAACTTATTTATTCTCAAACCAGCTCAAGGTAAATAATAATTCAGACTCAATAATTTTGGACTTTGAGAGACTTATTTTCCTTTTAAATAACCGCTAAATGGATTCTTGTAGACACGGAAATTCTTTCAAAATTCTTATAAAATTCTTATAAACTATTCAATTTATCTTTGGATGCTCAGTCATGAAGGCAAGCGTGTCCAATTTAACCAAAGACGACAAGGACCCCAAAAATAAGTTCTAAGTTAATGTCAGTCGCGTATTCTCAGACTTGATACAAAGATGGATTAATTTTTAAACGTACAGTTTTTTAAAAACTAAAAAGATACCTATTTCAATGGTGTGTTTTCTTCCCGACACTTGGCATCTATTACTTCGGGGAACTTATTTATTTTCAAACCAGCTCAAGGTAAATGTCAATAATTTTAGACTTTGAGAGACTTATTTTCCTTTTATAATTCCTCTAAATGAATTCTTATAAACACGGAAATTATTTCCAGAACTATTTTTTGATTCTCTTGTCTAACAAATGTTTGTAATAATCAAGCACACAGATTCTCCGACATTGGCCTTCAAACTGGAATGGCACTAGATTATGATGAAGTGCCAAGAAAAGATTTTAAATCTATTTATAATCAGCATTAATCTTCAATTTAAACCACAAATTAACATTAAATTTATCTCTCATTTAATGTAGTGTCAAGTAGGACCATCTTATCCAACGGGCTAAAAATGTTTTTCTCTCTCTATTAAGATTTATTGTATAGTGGATGTGCGTAATTTAAGACACATGGGCTAAAGCTCAGAGGCGCCATTGATCCAAAGGTTCCTGAAAATTTACGATACTGATTTTATTATAATTTTGGACCCAAAAATGTGTTTAAATAAAGTTTTTAATATGTTAAAAGTAAAGATATGATATGGGCTTGCAACTAGACAGTCGCCGATTTTGTAATGTTACATAAACATGTATAGATCATTTCAAAAAGTATTCATACAGAGACAATCAGTGAGGAAATCCTAAATTATGCGTACAATAGGACCTCTATTTAACGAAGTCGCTAAATCCCGAAAAAAAGTTCGTTATATGGAAAATTCGTTAAATAGAGATTCACCTTTTAAAATACTTTAAACTACACAAAACAGATTTTAAATTCATAAACACTAAATATTAAAAAAGTAATTAATCATACCTTTATTTTGCAAATTAATATCTATTTGTTTTTATATATTTTACCCACCAAAAAGAAATCTGCAAGGAAAACAAGAATAAAACAAAACATTGTCCGGAAATGCACTGTATTTTCAATTAAACAAATAATTTTATATTAAAATTAATGAATTTTAGCATTTCATCATACGAATGTTTGTTGATTTCTGCATCATGATCATTTCCATCTTCATCATCTTCGTCTTCATCGCAATTCATTGCTGTATTGTTTTTATTTTTCACACTGTCCACCTCAAAACTGCCTCATCCACATCTTCATAGACACATGCTTTTAAACGTTTTGAACAAGAATTCGATGAATCATAATTTTGTATCTTATCGCGATTTTTTTATTATAGTTGATAAGCTGTTTGGAGGAATACCAAATTTTAAAGCAATGTCCTTTTTTCCACGCCTTTATCCACTTCATGAAAAATTAAATTTTTTTCTTTGATGCTCAAGCACTTTCGCTTTGACATTTTTCAGCTTCGAGGTCATTGATCACCATAAAATGTGTTAAAAGAAAGAATAAGTTTGAAATGTTTAGAAATATTTTGAGAAATAGGGGAAAAAAAATATTGGATCGCAAGAAAAAGTTCGTTAAATAGAGAATGCACTTCGCTATTTGGAGGTTATTCTACGAAGAAATTCGCAAAACGTTCTTGGTTCCAAGAAAAAGTTCGCAAAATAGAGAAATTCGCAAAACAGAGGTTCGTTAAATAGAGGTCCGACTGTAACTTACAATACTGAAGCCTACTTGTGAAATAATGGGGTTTTTTGCTCATGTTATAATTTGCTAAAAGTAACATAAAGTATTCATATACATATTATAATTTTTATCTAATTCATGTAACGAAGTAGGTTTTTTTTAAAAACCTTATTCATGTTTTGAAGTAGATACGAATCACCATCGGACGACCTTGCAAAGATTCTTTGCTGATTTCACGCGTGGTTCTCACTGACAGATTCAAGCTTGTAAATTTATTACAGGCGCACAAGCAATTACAAACTTTCGAGGGTGGTTTTTTTTCTATTTGGACAGCAGAACAAATTTGTTCTAGTAATAAAAATTGTTGTAAATTGCTCTAATATGGAAAACTAGGAAAAGGAACAACATACCTAAGAAGACTTGTAGAATGAAGTTCTATCTTATGTAGTTTATTAATAATTTCAGTTTTTTATGTCTATTTTTTTAAGTATCAGTTACTTTTTCAATTTTTTAGAGGATCAAATTATGATTTGACACAATTGTAATTGCATATATTAAAAATAAAAATTTAGTTCCATTGCTGATTTATTAATCTATTTTGTTGATATTCTAGCACGTCAAGTATATAAAGGGCTAAGAGAAGCTATGTTTGGCGTAATGCTAGCTTCTTACAGAAAAATTTCCCAATTATCATTTTGAATCCATTTCGAATAAAGTTCGTTGCCCTTGAATAAGGCTAAGAGAAGCTATGTTTGGCGTAATGCTAGCTTCTTACAGAAAAATTTCCCAATTATCATTTTGAATCCATTTCGAATAAAGTTCGTTGCCCTTGAATAAGGCTAAGAGAAGCTATGTTTGGCGTAATGCTAGCTTCTTACAGAAAAATTATTTTTTGAAAACCATTCTTTCGAATAAAGTTCGTTACCCTTTGAATAGGTCTAAGAGAAGCTTGGTACTATGTAATGCTATTTTACAGAAAATTTCCAATTATCATTTTGAATCCATTTCAAGCTAAGAGAAGCTATGTTTGGCGTAATGCTAGCTTCTTACAGAAAAATTTCCCAATTATTATTTTGAATCTGTTTCGAATGAAGTTCTTAGCTCTTGAAAAAATGGACTAGAATGGATTCCTTGTTTGCTTTTGGTTTTATTCGATTACTTCTGAGTTTATTTTGTTTTTTGGATTTCTTTGTATGATCCAGATATCCATTGTTCTCTGTTTTTTGTTTTACTGCTGCAATTGCGCGCTACATAAACATTGTATACATTTTATTTCATTTTATTTTCTAAATTTCATTCTATAAATTTTATTGTTTATAAAAAAAATTGCTGTTCTTGTTTAAAGTTTAAGTTAAGATTCTATTTTAAGGTATCCGAACACGTTCGGAGCACTTTTTTCTTAAATTGTGAAATAGAAACACCAAAATATGTTTTTTAGATTCGAATTTAATAAAGATTAATATTAGCGTATGATTTTTGAGTATAAATTATTATAAATTTACAAAATTCTTGAATTTCTGCTGCTTTTTAGAGGAAATTTCCCAAAACTTCAAACATGCTACAGGTCAAACTTTTGTAATAATTCAAATAAAACTAATACTAAAATAAACTACATACTATGGACTAGTGCTTGTACTAGAATCTTAACATTCTTTGGATAAATAAAAATTTTAGAGCTAATCGAACAATCATTATAAGAATTTCAGCAAATTTTCTATGTCATGTTTCAAATAAAAGACCATAATTTAAAAAGTATTGTTACAATATACATTATTCTAGTACATTCACTAGAGAAACATTTGAAGAAAGTGTTCACAAAATTTCAGAACAATCGAATGATAATATCTTGAGTTATCATGTTTGAAGTTTGAAAAATATGCATAAAATCTAATTTTGAGAAAAATCAAATTTTAGTTTTTCCACGCGCTCACATTATGTATCTAAACTTTTAAAAAAATTCCTAAAAATATACTGACATCATATTAGCTTGCAAAAAAGGAGTTTAAAAGAATTTTTGACAGGTTTCTGTCCCTTTAAATGACAACTTTCGGCTAATTAAACGCCCACTTCCGGTTTTCGGTTTGTTATAAAACAATTAATATCTCATCTTCTAATTAACGTACCGACAAAAGTAAATATGTTTTAGAAAGGTAAATGAATGAACTATCGAAAACATTAAAAATTAAAAAAAATGGAATTTTGGTCGAAAATCGACTTTCGAACGTGTTCGGATACCTTAAATGTATTCTAATTTTTCTACTTGATTGTTTTTAAGCTCAAGAATATAAACTAATTTTAATGGCCCCATACTTCCATTGCTAAAAATCACATCGTTTCGAAAGGAATCATGGGTGAGGCACGCAGTCTAAAACAAAAATGTCAAAAAAAAGTGAGAAGCAAATTTGATTCCACGGCGCACAAAACAAATGTAGAGCGAATCGGATTTGATTCATACGGTGGTCAAAGTGTTAAATTTGAAGTCCAGGTTCAAACCCCTCCCCAATGGTGTGGTGTGGAATTTCAGAGACGGGGGTGCCCGCTCAAGTGTCGACCTTGTCATCTGACCACAGTTCAAAACTACAAGATCTGTTCTAAAATAGCTCTCGTATCACTTCAGAATGGGATACTAATCTTACTGTATCTTTTAAAAAAAGAGTTTGCGTATTTGATAGTAGAGGATTTCGCTTTCAAATCACTTTATCAGAAAAGTCAGACATCTGATTTTTAACATACACAACCCTTATTTGTAAGACAATGCGAGAAGATATACAGAATGAATCAAATTGAAAATTTGCATTCTGATTTTTAACATACACAACCCTTATTTGTAAAACAATGCGAGAAAATATACAGAATGAATCAAATTGAAAATTTGCGTTCTGATTTTTAACATACACAAGCCTTATTTGTAAGACAATGCGAGAAAATATACAGAATGAATGAAATTGAAAATTTGCATTCTGATTTCAAAACTTTGCATGCATCTGTATTTACTTGAAATATGCATTCTTCAAGAGATGATGCATTCAAGTTTTGAATGCAACCCACGGATGTACAATATACGCCCCTTTTAATACACGACATGCATCAGGCCTGCAATGCAACTCTTGCCAAACCTTCTCTAGGGTATCTCTTGTTGATACTGCTAATAGCAGGGCGTTGGCCTAGTGGTAAGCTCTCATCTTCGTGGCCGGAGGGCTCCAGGTTCGAAACCCGATTCCACCGAAGACCCGGTTTGTTGCACGTTAAAGCAGATGTAGTGGGCCAAACGTCCTCCCGCTGGTGTGGTGCGGAACCTCGGAGAGGGTGCGCCAGCCCAGGCGTCGCCCTGTCCAAACTGACGATGTTCGCCCCAAAATAGCCCTCCTGTTGCGTCAAAACGGGACGTTAATTAACTTAACTAAGCTGGCAATAGCAATGGATTTCAAATCAAAGACAGCCGAAGGATGCGGAAGATGTACCTGTAACTCAATAAAACATAATCACATCGGCGAATTGGTCGCTTAGCTGACATATACAGAGAAATTCAACCCTGCCATCATAACACCCAAATCACACTGTACTTGTTTTTTCGGCCAATTTGAACGCCTTTTTTTAACAGATTGACACAAAAATTGGACACAAATTTACCCTTAAGGTAAGAAGGCCACATACCAAATTTCATTCATCAAAGTAATTTTTTAAAGAAGTTATTGCGTTCAAAAGTATGCAATTATGCAGACAGACAGTCAACCCGTTAACGGATTTGGAACAAAGTTTCATACGGACCAGTGGCGAATCCAGGGGGGGGGGCTATCGGGCTACAGCCCGATTCCAAGCCAGAATTCTTGATTTTATTTAACATCATTACAACCTGTTTTTTCTTAATTTATCTCTTTTAAAAAAATAATAAAATCGTTTCAACATTGCTTTCTGTCTATACAGGCTCAAAAATTTTCCTACTTTTGTAGTCATTCCACTTGTACTTGTAGCTTTGGCATGGTCGAAGACATTTTTTGGCTAGTTATTTCATTGTAATTACTGTAATTTTATTAAATTATCGAAAGTATTGTATTGTTTTTTTATGATTCTTATTGTCAGGTGTGAGTACGTCTGTAAAGTTTTGGTTTACTTTAGCCTTTCAGATTTTACCTTCATCACGACAATACAAAATTTTTATCATCCCGACTCGAATCCTTAGGATTCGCTACTGATACGGACCTACATTTAATGATAAACCAAAAGTACCAAATTTTATATATCTAGCTGGTCTGCTTTTGAGTTATAGTGTTCACATGAACGCGGACAGAGATTTCCCGTAGAGACGGATGTTGCCCGAAAATTTGATAACCTACAAATTAAGTGTCAAGAGCACATACCAAATTTCATCCCTGTAGCTCTAATAGATTTTCGAGTTATCGTGTTCACAGACAGACATGATTCCAAATTGTGTTTTTCGGACTCAGGAGGTCTAAAACGTGGAGATTCGTCAAAATTCTAATTTTTTTTTGACGATTACAATATTTTTCTTTTGTATACTTCAAGGTATACGCGAAAGTAAAACGCCCGTTATCCGAAACGATTGAATAATGATAATTATCACATTTGTTCCGAAGACCGAAAACCAATGTTAGAAAGTTTTAAGGAAAACGATAAGACATCTATCTTCGTGGGAAAACATCTAATGTTTCTCATCGGAGTCAACTGCCTCTAGAGTTCGTCCACATACAACATGCCCACTTAGCAGATCGGGAAGGAAAGTCCATTCAATGTTTAATGCTTTTTTAGAAGTTTTCTGTCCGCTTTCAAAGGAAAGACGGTCGTGACCAGGGGATGTTTTCCCGGCTCTGCAGCGGAGTAGATGACCTGGGCTTTCCATCCCCATCCCTCGCGCGACCTCTAGAGACGCGAGGTGAGATATCAACCCTCACTAATTGAATCGCTCAGACATCAAGATTCATTAACCGTCCAACGCTTCCGTTTATCACCGCGTTTTCGAGGTGTCGATTATTGAGAGCAAGCGCCTCAAACAGCTGTTTTTGAGGTTCGCTTTGTGTGAGTAACAGTGAGCAAAGACACATTTCGTGAAAATTGCGCTACAAGTTATATAATATTTCTTATTCTTTTGCCCTGTACTTTTATTAATGAATTATAAAGTCGACCCTATTTAACGAACCTCTATTTTGCGAATCTCTATTTGCTTCTTGGAACCAAGAACATTTTGCTAATTTCGTAAAATAACCTCCAAATACCGAAGTGTATTCTCTATTTAACGGTTTAGACTCAATATTTTTCTCCTATTTTCGAAATATTTCTAAACATTTCAAACTTATTCTTTTATTTTAACACATTTATGGTGATCAAATGATCTTGAAGTTGAAAATGTCGAGCGAAAGTGCTTGAGCATCAGAGAAAAAAAAAATTTACTTCTTCATGAGAGATGGATAGCGTCGAAAAAGGATATATCTTAAAATTTGGTATTCTTCCGCAAACAGCTTACAACCATAATAAAAGATCGTGATAAGATATTGAATTATGATTCATCTAATTCTTTGTTCAAACGTTTAAAAGCATGTATGAAGAAGTGGATGAGGCAGTTTGAAGTGACGTGAAAAATAAAACAATACAGAATGCGATGAAGACGAAGACATGAAGATGGAAATGACCGATGCAGAAATCAACAAACCTTTCAGATGGTGAAATGTTAAAACACATCTTAATATACTTTTTTTTAAATTGAAAATACAATGTGACACAATTCCCGGACAATGTTTTGTTTTATTTGTTTTCCTGTAGATTTTTTTTGATGGGTAAAATATATAAAACAAATATATACACTTACAAAAAATAAAGGTATGATTAATTACTTTTAATAATATTCAGTGTTTATGAATTTAAAATCTTTCTGTGTGACAAAAGTATTTTAAAAGGTGAATTTTCATTAACGAATCCTTCCATATAACGAATTTTTTTCGGGATTTAGCGACTTTGCTAAATAGAGGTCCGATTGTATGTGTAAAATTCCCTGGCATGAAAATGCATGTACCACTTAACAATTATCATGGAAAAGTTTCCGATTTTAAACCCAATATTTGTTTGTTTGTTACTAGCCGCTTTTGAGACCAGTCATTCGCCTGGGATATTCGCTTTCTTAGCTATTAACCCTTGTTACGAACTTCCCACAAAAGTAAGAGAAGTCGATTACTGTATTAATATATGTTGAGTCGAAGCTTGACGCTAATGTATTATATATTAACAAAATATATATCACATTAGCGTGGAAATTATATAATATGCATATAATATGTTAATTCAATTATTAATACCAATTATAATACATAAGAAATAATGTACAATTAACATTTCTTACCAGAGTCCGACGTCATCGCCAGTGACACGTAAAATCTATTCCAATCCCCAAAACATCTTGGGCTGTGGTGGACGTTTTTATTTTTCCCAGAAAATTATGCTCATATCAATATACACTATTTATATTTATTACATGTCATTATTTATTGGTGTACTTACAAATAATGAGATTTAGTGTGAGTAATTATATAATCTAATCAGTATTATGTTATATCGCAATAATATAAAAGTAACCGGAAATTACATGTAGCAACTATTTAATTTGATTTATTTCCCACAAAAGTTAGAGAGGTCAGATTCGTTGTTAATATATGTTAATGATTAATGCCAATGTATTATATATTACCGTACATATATAATACATTAGCGTGGAAATTATATAATATACATAGGCGTTAATTCAACAAGTTAATACCACTATAATACATAAGAAATATTAATGTAAATACCAACATTTACCAGAGTCCGACGTCACATAGTGACAGACGCAAAAATCTACTCAATAATCCCAAAAAAACATCTTGGGCTGTGGGTGAGTTTTTCCCAGCAAATTATATACTATATCAATATACACTATTTATATTTAATATATAACATTATTTATTATGTACTAATAAATAATGATTTAGTGTGCAATTATATAATCTAATCATAATATGTTAAACATGCAATATAAAGTAACTGAAATACATGTATAACTATTATAATTTGATTTATTTCCCCACAAAGTTGGGAGAGGTCATTGTATTAATATATGCTAAGATTTCCACGTCAATGTATTATAAGGTCATCGTACATATATGGAATAGCGTGGAAATTATATAATATACATATAATGTATGCTAATTCAATTATTAATACTAATTATAATACATAAGAAATATTAATGTACAATTAACATTTCTTACCAGAGTCCGACGTCAAAGCAGACAGACGTAAAAATCTATTCCACAATCCCAAAACATCTTGGGCTGTGGTGGACGTTTTTCCAAATTATATATACTAGTCAATATGTCTTCGGCTTATATTTAATATAACATTATTTATTATGTAATTAATAAATAATGATTTAGTGTGAGTAATTATATACCCAATCAGTATTATGTTATAAACAGGTAATAATATAAAGTGAAATTACATGTATAACTATTATAATTTGATTTATTTCCCACAAAAGTTAGAGAGGTCGATTCGTTGTATTAATATATACAATATTTCCGTGCTTTTCAATGTATTATATATTACCGTACATATATAATACATTAGCGTGGAAATTAGTATAATATACATATAGTATGCTAATTCAATTATTACACTCACTAATACATAAGAAATATTAATGTACAATAACATTTCTTACCAGAGTCCGACGTCACATATGACAGACGTAAAAATCTATTCCAATAATCCCAAAACATCTTGGGCTGTGGTGGACGTTTTTCCCAGCAAATTATATACTATATCAATATACACTATATTTATTATATAACATTATTTATTACGTACTAATAAATAATGGATTTAGTGTGAGTAATTATATAATCTACCGCATATGTTATAAAACACGTAATAACATAAAGCAACTGAAATAGCAATACGTAACCGGAACGAAGCAACAG
>BGPR01042644.1:0-10636 GCA_013235015.1 Araneus ventricosus
TCTGTTACTTCGTTCAGTTACGTATTGCTATATAAGTTGAAAATAGAGGAACATCTGTAATACAAACCTAATGTTTAGGATATGTAAGAAACTATAAAATACAATTAACAATGCTCATTTCATCAAACTTTAGTGCACTCCTTTCATGAGTGTGTGCTGTAGTATCTTTTTTTTGTTTATGTACTGATTTCAACCCACAATATTTTCACCAAAATGATATTCAAATATTTTATAAATAAATGACATTAACAATGAAGGGCAGCTACAAAACTTTTGAGTTAAATTAAAAAGTAACCACAAGTTTGTTCATTTACCATACAAGTATGTGACTTTAGATGATACATAAGCGACATTTAATTTAAGTAAGATTCATTCTATTTAACCATTTATTAGCATCAGGTGTCTTTTCTTCTATTGATTCAATATACAGAATAATTCAGCAAGAATCTTCCAGAAATACTTTATCAAACAGATTTTCCCAATATGACAAATAATTTAGACATCGCGACTACATATATACAACAATTAAATGAATAAACGATAGCATTAAAGATATGCTATCACATATAAAATTCAATCAAACATTTATTTAAATCTAGTTCAAGAACTATAATAGTAAGATTAAATAAACCATCTACTCTTCCATTTTCATTTATTATTTACACATTAGCCTGAAATCAATATAAAATAAATTTACAAAACTGCATATTTATTTTTATTGACACATCTTCTATGAAACTCAACAATTTTTTTTAGACATGACTTTTTTTTAATATGATAGTTTTAAATATTAAATTTAGAGACACAAACTTTTTTTTAGCTAAGCTGGGTTTCCATGTAAATTTATTACGTCTTACGATGTCTATAAAACAATACATGATGTTTCAATGAAAGGAGAAAAATACTCCCGATGGGGAAAGCAGAGTTCGTACAAAAAAACTCACCCGAAAATTTAATATAAGAAGAAAAAAAGAAACTATTAGCATTATTAAATTGACACAATGATATTTTAAATACTTTTTCTTGCTGGAAGCACAGGTTTTCAAAAACAAGAATTCTTAAATTTTCAGATGTCCTTCCCATTAATCCAACACGCAGTTGCTTGAATCCATTGAACAAGAGAATGAGTTTTCTCTGAAAAAGTCAATTTTAGATCGCATAAGGAGCAACATCAGCATCACGGATTCATTTCATATTTCTGCATTAATGAAGAATTATTACCAACATCTTGCTGCGCAATATACTCTGCAGGGGAGAAAAACAAAACATATAGAGAAGGTTGCTGAATTTAAGCCTTGATTGGACTAGAATCAGAACTAATTCGATTAAATATTTGGAGCCACTTAAAATAGGCAAAATTATGTTGTAACAATGTGTTAATGTGGTGCGTAGAGAATCACTTAAAGTGAAAAGAACTGCATGGTTACAGTTGGAAGTAAGTGTTTAGATTTAGATAACATCAATTAAATATTTTATCAAAAGACTAATAGTATACGATGTTTTAGTAAGCCCTTTTTTTTCCTTCTTTCTTTAAAGTGTATTTCTTAAGTTCATTATTTTGATCGTTAGACTACAAAAAAAAAAAAATCTATTTGTTTTCATCTCAAATCTTTTCTACCACCTTCATTCCCTATGTTCATTAAAAATATCAGGTAGTTTCAAATTCAGCAACTTCCTTCTGCAAGGAACTAGGAAAAAAAATATATATATCATTGAATAGGGTGTGGGCCCCATTTTAGAAGAGAAATTGTAGTAATTTGATAACATTGATGAATTTTGATGCAAAATGTATTACCTTAAATGTAAGAAGGAAAACTTTATTTGTAAAGAAGATATTTTTTAAAAGACTAAAAGATTTCATGACATTAAATCCTGAGTAAATGATAGTAATTCTCAGAGTAAATAGATTGCACAATGCTACATATTCTCCAGTTGCCTTATGTTAATTGCAATCTTTGTGGAATTTGCAGGATTTCACCCATGAGTGCAAGGACTCTTTAATCCACCATTTTAAAACAATGCTTCTCTTCTTTTTGACATCTCCACCAGGCTTGCATATTTAAAGAACCACAACATCACTGTCATGCATATTCATTTATGAAAGATGTTTAATATGAAACAGTACTTTTATGAAATAAATGTTAATTTCCTTTGAAATTTTCAAAGTTAAAATTCACTTCATAAATGTAGTATTATTAACGCAGAGTGAAAATTTCAAAATCTTATACAATTTGAAAGTACAAACCAAACATAAGTAAGAACCAACTTCAGAATGTCTGCAACAAAAGAAGCTATATATCATTAATACATAGTTCAACAAATATATGGCCTTTAACTAATACAAATAAGTAATGCTAAAAAAAAGACTAGAGAACGAATATACACATGAAAACTATAAGGAAAAATTAATATAAACTCTGATATAGCACTTTTAATAAAACTAATTTATTTATTCTCGTGTTTATGTAGCATTTTTTCATTTTTTTGAACATATTGGCACTCAATATTTTCTCGAATCTGCTACATTGCCCAATTCCAGAAACTTAGGATGTACATAATTGCCTTTCTCTGAGAGCACCGGGATCTGGAAAGAATATGTGCTTTTTCCAATCTAGTAACTAAACTTCATAAAATAATTTGGGGAAGTCATTAGAAAGTAAAATTAGGCTTCCTTCAATTTTAATTTCCTTCTCTCTCTATCAAAATCAAAATGTATGAAGTAAATGTAAAAACTAAATATATTAACCCTCTGGTAGCCAATTATTTTGAACTTTTAAGCTATCCAGGTTAGAAAACTTAGCTTTAAAGGCAATGAATCGATCTTTATTGTATTTTAATTATTTCTTTGAAATCTTAAGACCGTTATCCATGGTTGTAAGAGAAAATATACATATAAATCACGGGCTATCTGCTTTTGAACTTTCGACATGAAAAAATGGAAAAGCGTTCGCATTAAACAGGAGGTTAAAACGCATAATGAATATAAACAAATAGATAGTCTTAGTATTCCCTGTTTTTATCAGGTAAAATTCTGAAAATCTACTACCTACACTTATAACTAAAAGAAAGCAATAATTTGGGTATTCCTTTCATATAAAACTCTATTAATGTCCATAGTAACCTTCATTGAAAATTTTTTGTCCTTCATGGTCATAAGACATTCATATTTCAGGATATCCCTGTACTTGCAACATTCTTGGTTTTCTCTGTGGTTGGGGGATAACAAGGCTGTCCAAGTGAAATGACTCAAAGGATTAAGCCACACATATAACTGGGTATGGAAGAAACAGTTGCACCTCTGAGCCATACCAATACTAACATATTAGGTCCCTTATTTATGGCTATGGTGCTTCAAACCTTCACATTTTGAACTCAAAGGGGTAGACTGAAGGGTCCAGATGAATTTGGGGAAGAAGACTGTTTGTTTCTCCTGGATGACACCTGATAATCTGACTTTAATTACATGTTTGTAGAGTTGAAGACTGGCGTCACTGCACAGTTTCGGAGAAGTATACATTATGTAACAGCATAATTGAGTGCCAGCCATGAGGTGGAATTACTGGTAAGTCAAGATTGTGCAAGATACAGCATCTCTAACCTCCACTACCGAGTCCACAGATTCATACTTTATGATCTCAGTTGACAGCTTCTTCAACAGAAAGTTGTGGATGGTGTTGGCTAAGCCATTTGTCGGACGATTTGTGGAGCAGGGACAGTTGGCGGAGAACAGCTCTTTGCTTTAGCTATAAAATACAGGGTACTCCAGCCTGATGAATGTTGAGGTATATTCTGTCAGTCAAGCTGATCATATCTTTAACACTGCAAAGGTTACTCAGAATATTTTTTCCCCATCTTCTTCCAATATTTTTTCAATACCAAGTTGGAAAACACTTCTCATCTCAAGTCATGTTGAAAGTGGACACACACATCAACTTTTAAGGTGGGATTTCGAAATTAGACCATAAAATAGATAACTTTCTGTCCCACATGGCACAACAGACAAGGTCTGTCTCAAGTCGTCAGCCAAAAGTACTGCAACTCCCCTGATAAGTTGGTCGTGGCCTCTAAAAGTCCTACGACATCTAATTTAGAACCTCAATACCTCTTTTGTCAGGTATGATGCACTCAGCTTACATAACTTTAGCTTCACAAAGCAGCTGAGCCATGCCATGTTGCAAAGTGCAGATTAAAAATTATTTAAACTGAGAGGTAACTTGATGGCAAAATAAGACCCCATGTCTCCTGGCAAGCAACAGATTAATGAAATGTTTTGGAACATTCAGGCAACAACTTTGGTCAGCCTCATATGTCTTAAGACAGTCCATTCAAGTATTAACAACTGCTGACAATGGTAACTCACTCTTGTGAAGGTACTGGAAGATCAAACTATTGGAGTGTTTTACCCAACAAAAATATGGCAATATCCTCAAGAAGGATAAGGCATTGGTTTAAACAATGTCAAGGACCAGTTGGACATCTTCGTGCTCTCTCTCCATTTGCCATCTAACATCATCTCCAAGATTGTCTTGGTAGTTTTCCTACAATTATAAAAGATATCAAATTTGGCAGAAAATCAACATAATGGCAAATAGCTCATGCATTTTATTTAGACAGCAAGAGATCAAGCCTTTTCCAAAAGACAGTTCCAGTGTGAATTGTACTCCAGCAAGACAAGTGCAATGAATGGCACATGAAATATCAGCAAGACTATCACTACCCCTGCAACAACAGCTTTTAGAATAATAAATGACGTAGGGGCCACACAGATGTATTTTCATATGTATTTGATGGATTTTACTGAATTGCAATACTTAACATTTATATGTCCTGAGAAGATGTGAGATAGGAAGGGATTGTATGGCACCACCCAGTGATTGTCAAGATCAGTGTCATTGGTTTTGATAGTGAACCCATATTCTGGGGACAGCATACAATACTGAGGATAGCCATTCTCTCCTATCTGAGTTTCCATCAAAACTGACAGTGAATATTTCTTGCAGCATGTTCTGTTCACCACGCATGGTGAATTCCTGTTGAGTGAACCACATGGGCTGTGGATCTTAGCTGTCTTAACAATCTTGTGGAGGGTTTGGTCTAGGTCTCGATCAGGAATTTCAGCTCTAATAACTCAGCTTTAGACTCTGGTCTTCTCTTCTAGCCACAAGAGAATATGAAAGTGAGGGAGCCCATGTTTTTACCAGTCCACTGAGTGCATGCGACACCTGGTAGGGTCAAAGA
The DNA here is from genome assembly GCA_013235015.1 of Araneus ventricosus. Taxonomy (NCBI): domain Eukaryota; kingdom Metazoa; phylum Arthropoda; class Arachnida; order Araneae; family Araneidae; genus Araneus; species Araneus ventricosus. Next base: position 5,239 of record BGPR01042644.1, read on the forward strand.
CGTAAACTTTAATGAGAAGCATCATCCTCACTATTAAGTCATGTCTATTGTGAGATCTTTGGCTTTGAGCCAAGAGCTCTGTAATTTCTGGCCATTTTGGATGTGCATGTAAATGTAATAAACAGATCTGGCTGTCAGAATTAGCATACATTGCTCGTCACATCTTCAATTCTCTCATGCATGCAGCAGAGTCCTCTAGTGAAAGAGGATAGCAGCACAACCATCTTGCTAAGTTCCGATAACTCAATATCAGTTCATGTCATTGAGTCTTTTAGGTTGATACATTCTTCACTTCTCAGCTTTTTCTGACTGTTACGAATAAAAATGAGTCTTTCAGTCTCAATTTTTGCATACATATCCACCAGAAAAGGATTGAGAAAGTTGTGGAACAGCAGTACATAGCATTCTTCACCGCCACACCCTATTATCCTGTAAATATAGCATTCTTCACCGCCACACCCTATTATCCTGTAAATATAATAGTTAGCAATAGACACAGTCTTCTTGAGAGAGAATCCTTGGTTTTCACACCACGTTGTGGTATATTGATGCAATAACCATCTTTTTCAAGGCAGAAAATAGAAGGTACTGAAGAGCATCATAGTCACGTTGCATTGTGCCGATTTGCACTAACCTCGTTGCCTCTGTTGTCAAAAACAATATTTCCTTTCACAATCCAGGCCAACAATGAGAAATGCCACTTCTCTATTTGTGGGGGTATTGAAACGGTTAATGTTAAGTTTAAGGTACATAGCTGTTTCTCTTCACTTTGCATTGCCGATTCATAACGGAAGACGGTTCAAAGAGGAAGACGTTTTAGCGATGTGTTTACATTGTGGAAATTCTCGCTTTTGGAATTAAAAAACAACAACCTAGATTCCTAGTATTCAATGAAAAAGCTACTAGGTTCCCACTTTGCTGAAAGCGAAGCCACTGATGTTTTTTTAAGTTTAAAATATTTGCCAGGAACCCACTTGTGATGCTGCAAGCATGGCGTGCGCAAGAGAACAATAAAATGTTCACTGCACATCCAAAACAAATGTTCTCACATCGCCAAGCCATCTTACTCTTGGAGACAAAAACTTGGAGATGCAATGTGGAGAGGAAAGGTTCCGTACATTAAACTTAACTTTTACCATTGAAACAATCTAAATGCTCTGTGGACAGCTTAATATCCATGTTAATCACCACTTTGAAATCCTTTTAGCTCTAAGGAATAGACTTAACAGCAGCCTTAAAATCCAGAATATACTTAGTGTGGTTATGTAACATTTTTTGTAGCTGTTTTATGTCAACATTCGTTATCCAGGCTACGAGTATCTTCAGAACCAAAATCCATACACAAATGATTGAAATCATTCCAGTAAATCAGTATGTAAAAGCCAATGACAAGGAGACAACCTTAATCATATATTTATTTACAATTTCATCAGATAGAATAAAACTGAATACCCTCTCCTGGCATTTCCAAACTCCTACAGTGTCACTTAAATTACAGTGGTTGAAAAACATTCTCATGAATAACTTATCAAGGACCCGACTTCGACTCCTAATGCGCTTCATATGTGATGAGAACAATCTCACTGTAGAGGATAATCATTGAGCATGCATCCACCCAGACTGACACACACTTCCAGCTACTTACGAGTATTCTTTTTTTTCTCTCTATGTACTTATATTTTTTTTCCATTTTGTTTTGTTTTCTATGTTGTTCTGTCCAGTGTATGTTTCTTTTTACATTATGATTTGGTTTTGTACCTGTTATTTGTTTTTGTCCTGTCTAAAAAAAATAATAAAATTCACCTCCATCCATCCAAACCGGAAAGGAGCCAAATGGCTGCAAATACGGGGATGCAGGTGGGGTAATGTAATGTAATGCCACTCACATTTAATGAAATAAAAAAATAGATACCTAAATAATAAAAATAGAATAAGTATTACATGCAGATAAAACTATGTACACATATATACATTAAATACAAAATTTTTAAAATTATACCCAATATCTAAAATTTAATACAACAAACTAAATTCAAACTGTTTTAAAAAACAGTTTTTAAAAAGTATATTATTGCATGTGCACATTAAAAGGCGTGATTATATTTCAATATAAAAACAAAAGTGAAAATTAAGTTTTGTTACTAATGTCAATAGTAATTTTTATCATAACTTAAACTACAGCAAAAACATACAAGTGAAAGATTTGTTGAAACAATGAAATTAGTTTGAACAATAAAAGCATTGCTATAAATCATATTTAAAATTAATTTTGAAAAATTCATTAAAATTAAAGAAAGGGTTGCACAGAAATGAAATTGGTGTTATTAAAAAGCTAATTTTTAAACTTTAAGATAATGTCAAAATGGACTATGAACGAAAAGTTATGCTCCAAAGTTATTGCAGGAAAATATTAAAATTTTGGTTAATTTTTAATTAAAATTTCGAAAAATCCTTTCTTAGTGAGGACCTATCACAGAAGAAGGAACCACCTGCCAAATTTCAAGTCCTAGAGGTTTAGAAGAATTCACTTTTATATATACAGATATAAAATTTCTCACATTTATATGTATGAGTTCAATGGACCTATTATGGACTTTTAAATTGCAAAATTTAAAATACAAAAATCTCCAGATAAAAAAAAATGAAATTATGCTTCATATTTTATTTTCACAAATAAGCTTTATTACTTAAATAAGCATCTATGGGCCTTCTGATTGCCTTAAGAACAGTTTATAAATATATTTAATATCAGCATAAGAAATTACTGAAAAGTCAACACAGTAATGCAGTTTTTTTAATAATTAAAGTTTTATTATTTTGAGTAAAATTGAAATAACAGTAAGAAAAAGATTAACATTCAAAACGAGCATGAAAATAAGTGTATTATTATTAATTAGAAAAATACAACATATCTTACCATATACTTTTTTCATATTTTCAGTACTATTTACGCTAAGTAAGTTTATTTCTTTAACACCAATATGCATTTTGCTCAAAAAAGGGAGCTCATCAAATGTATTTTTGCGCTTTGGCATGGCAAAGCTTCAGCCAGACCTGCAAAATTTGTTCAGTCACTTCAAAAAAAGAGTCATGCCATAAAATTAAAATACATTTATTAATTTACACCCATAAAAATCAATAAATTTTTATTAATCGACAAATTTATCTACCTTAAAATTCATTTAAAAATACTATAAATAAATTTGTGTAATCCACCAAATTACAAAAGAGATTATCAATGTTTGAACTTTTTTACGTTATCTTGAATAAACAACTTATTTGAAAGTTAGGCTAACATTACATTTGGAAATCTTCCCTGATCTCAGTGTTAGATCAATCTGAATTTCTACGTAAAGAATGGATGTAATTAAAAAAAAGAACAATTTCTTTCAATATCATTTCTGAAATGCTTATATCCATAGATTTGAAACAGTATTCTCTTAACCTTCAGATAAGTTAATTTTTAACAGCATTTGAAGTTCGAAAAAAAAAAAAATGATTTCTCTTCGAGTTTAATGCCTCAGAATTAATATCATGTACAATTTCATGAGCATTAAATACTTTGTTACCCGTCACTTTAGTTGACATTTCTCTACCTTTAAAGGAATAAAAGTATTTATGAAATCTGCCAATGGAGGAGGGGTTCTTTAGAACAGGGTGCGTAGTGAGAAATTGCTGCAAAAGTAAGCATTTTTAAGGACTTTTTAAGCACCCTAGCAAAAAAAATTAAGCACCTTTTTACATGCATGCATACTTAGAACAACATATTTTCTAAGCATAGGATGTTTTATAATACTGCATAATTTTATTGGAAAGTTTAAAATTATATATATTTTAATTTTAAATATGTAATTTTTTAAATTTTCATATTTATTTCTGTATTTGCACAATGTTTTCTATTGTAAAATAAAGGATGTCTTTTTGTTGCTTAAAATTAACAAATTACCAGTTAATTTGCCCCTTCAGGATAACCATTCCAGTATTTCAATATACAGCGGTGCCCATTGTTGAAGAAAGACGGAGTCGGAAAAAATGTCATTAATATTCCAGTCACCGAAGGGTTTGAAAAAAACATTAATCATATAGTTTTGAAAATTGGTACACATGTTTGTGAGGGGCTCCTGATGAACTAAAAGTACCAGGTCTTGAAGGGGAGCTCGTGCCACCATCTTGGATTTCATCCCCCTTTTTCAGTTTTTTCTTGAATATCTCGAAAACTATTCAGTTATCAAATTACAATTGATGCAGCAAATTAAAAGCGTAAAATTTCCTACAAATACATGATTTTATTTTTGTTCTAGCTTCAATAGTTTCCGAGAAAATGGGTCTCAAAATATGCTAAATCAATTGTAATTTGAAAAATGAATAATTTTCGAGATATTCAAGAAAAATTTAAAAAAAGGGGGGGGGGATGAAATTCAAGACGGAGAAGAAAGCTCCCCGCCCTCAGGGGACTTTTAGTATGTTAATCAGGAGCCCCTCATGAACATGTGTACCAATTTTCAAAACTATATGATTTAATGTTTTTTCCACCCTCATTTTGTTCCTTCGTAGACTAGACTATAAGCATTATCTTAACATGTGTCGACACCCCTGGATTCCTTCCCAGAATTCTTCCCTTTCGTCGATTTTCATTCTTATTGCATCCTGGAAACGAGGCTTTATGACTATACTTTTGATTTATCGTATTCAACGTCTGAGGAAACAAAAAAGAAGACTGTTTTCTTTGCACTTCTCAAGAAAATTAAGCACTTTTTAAGGACCTTTTTTCAAAATTAAGCACTTTTAAGGAAGGTGCTTAAAAATGATTTTCAAATTTAAGCACTTTTCATGACGCAACACACCCTGCAGAAGCACTTAGGGGGTCTTCTATCTTCTTTTTCTAGCTGTAATTAAAGGGTTAGTGACATAACACATGTAATGCGCCTAATATACGGAAATTACGAACTTTGTTTAGATCACTTGCAACGACATAAAACTTTAATCTTTCTTTTATTCAAGTTTATAATACGGAATGTTCTCCCACAGAGTCAACATGCACTCAGAAACCTTAAGGTTGATTCGGCTCTCCTGGGTATTGAATGAATAAATGGATAGTAAAAGTAGCAAGAAGAAAAACACAATTTACTTAGTCTAATATGGCTAAGCTAAGATCTCACTCTGGGGTAAGCCCTAGGTGGAGGGTTAAAAAAAGGCCAGAATGACTGCCGAGTGGAAGTGAAGATGATTAGGGCCCAAGTGTTTCAGATACCATGAAAAGCTTTGAAAAATAATATATTTACTTTGACTTATTTCGTTTATCTCTGGGATGTCACTAATTGCTGCTACAATTTTCCCAACTTTGGACAGTAGAGCCATCAGATCTGTAAAATCATTACATGTAATGGGGATCCTTTCA
>BGPR01042645.1:0-11599 GCA_013235015.1 Araneus ventricosus
AAAATACGGAATGTCCGAGTTCCTCTATCAAAGATAAGGGAAATTCACTTTCCTCCTCAAAAACCACAATGACAGCTGGCATTGTCAGAATTGTAAGAAAACTACCCTCTTCTTCAAACACATCTGGCGAGCCACTCTAACGAGTCAAGAAGCTACTAGAGGTCTCACACCTTTCTCAGTAAAACCCACACTTAGACACAAAAAAATATGGGTGCTTCATCTCACAGATTAGATGTGCCCGACGGAAAGTTAAATACAGTAAAACTCCGAAATTGAGCAGCGGGTGGGACTGACGGTGGGTCAGTGGCGTAGCTCAAAGGGGCGGAGGGGCAATCTGCCCCAAGTGGTACCCTAGTAGCACAAAAATATTGTACGATATTCAATAATATTCGCAATATAGTATAATATTGTACAATATCATACAGGGTGTCCAACAAAGGACTCCCTGATTTTAAAATTAAATAACTCGGAAACGGAGATAGATAGAAGAATGAAACCAATGGTATGTGTATTTTGAAAGCCATAAAAATCTAATACCGAAGTTTCAGAATTAGTTACAAATGTTACCAGCAGGTGGCGCTGTACGCTGTAGTCGTAGCACGGAGTCGGGAAAAAGGCTATAAACAGTTCTTTGAAAGCAATCGTTGCAATACCATCACAATCGATTCAAAATCTGCACCTTTCGCAGCACAGATATGGCGCATACCAAGAATGAAATTTTCAGCCACCCTCTATAGTGTGTCATAGGAAATGCAGGCACATCCACCACAGATCAACTCTTCAAGCTCATGCAGTGTTGCAGGATTGTCCGGAAAGCAGTAGGTCACCCTGTGCCCCACAAGAAGTAATCGCATGGAGTGAGATCGGGTGTTATGGAGGCCAATCAATGTCTGTTCCAGTAAATGTGGAAATGTTCAACTCAATTACTCTATTCTGGAAAGTTTCAAATTTAGTTACCGTTCGCTGCCACCGTTTCCGTTGACACACTACAGAGGGTGGCTGAACATTTCATTCTCGGTATGCGCCATCTCTGTGCCCATTTTGAATCGATTGTGTTGTGATTACAACGATTGCTCGCAAAAGACTGTTTATAGCTTTTTTTCTGACTCCGTGCTACGACTACAGCGTACAGCGCCACCTGCTGGCAACATTTGTAACTAATTCTCAAACATCTGTATCAGATTTTTATGGCTTTCAAAATACACATACCATTGGTTTCATTCTTCTATCTATCTCCGTTTCCGAGTTATTTAATTTTAAAATCAGGGAGTCCTTTGTTGGACACCCTGTATAATACTATATAATAACGAACAATATTGTACAATATCGGACATCATGGTGTGCTACCTGGGTACAGTAGAGTCTCGATTTTTCAAGTTTTCCATAAATCCGAGTTAGTGAAAAAAATCAGTTTAGCTCCCAAATAATGACCAACACATACACAACACGCGAAAGAATTACTGCATCTGGTTTTTATTGTTGTTCGACGGGTCATATGTCCACTGCGCATCCCGAAGACACCTGCAGAAATGCCCCCTCCCAAAGGAAGCGGGATATATATAAGATCGATATATAGGAGCAATGTGTTTAAACAAAAAACAATTGACAATTATTTTAAGATATAATTAACCTGTTGCTATCAGCAGTAATGTAATAATATGCAAGTACGTTTTTCATTTCAATATACCACACTGAAATTTAAAAATTGCTTTTATTTCCATTTATTTATTTATTAATTTTTTTGATTTCGATAATTCGAAATTTCGATAGTTCGAGGTAGGACCGGTCCCGTCCACCTCGAATTATCGAGACTCTACTGTACTTCGAAAGAGGTGGGAAAATCAGACATGCAAGAATGCAATTTTATTACTAGAAAGAGAAGCGGCAATAGCTCACTCACTGTGTACATAAAAAAAACAATTAATGTTATTATTCGTCTTTTATCTGTAAATTGTTGATATGTGAAAGAAAGACTGGTAGTGGACGTTCGATCTTGAAACCTATCTGCAGAAATCGATCAGACAACGAATTACGTTACTAATAAAATGTTTCCCTGCAATTTATTATTTTTATTTTCGGGTTTATGTGCCCTATGTAACTTGTAAAAGAAGAACGGCATGTCGCAAGTTGGCCCCTGATAGCAAAAGTTGCAGCTACGCCAAAACGGTGGGTGTCAGTTGGGGTGTGACTCTGCATATAAATACACTCTAATTATTGGAGGCAAGGGCCAGAAAAATTCATGTTTGGAAGAAAAGTATGTAATAAAGAACATAATTTTCTTACATGTCGATACAAAATAGCGCATATCAATATAAAAGTGTTACGCAAAACTGAGTTACTTAGATGTCGTGGTTTCATAAAATCTAACAAACTCGTCTGACAACTCAATGACTTATTTTCCTAACGTGAAACTTCTTCATAGCTAGATAATAATTTTTTGGTACCTTGCCTTGTAACTTCACTAAGTTCTTCATTACAGTCTATGTCTCCAAAATTCGTTGCCTTGTAACTACAACGAGTTCTTTATTACAGTCTATTCTCTCCAAAATTCCTTGCCTTGTATTTACAACACATTCTTCATTACAGTCTATCTATATACAGGGTTCCTACTTATATCCGTTACACTTATCCCACTTATCCATTCGAAAATTGTCATGTCATAAAGAGTGGAAGAAAGAAACTGAGACAAGTCCCTGTCTTCTGGATCATTTATTTATATTGCTCAAAATGCTCTCCTGTTAGCCACTGTATGCACATCTTACCCCTTGACTGTGATTTTCGCTCCTGCGTTTCACGACGCATATGTTGAAAATCACAATCAAACAAATGTTTATTTTTTTTACAACTACGTTTGAGTTAATGTGCGGAAGGTGATCTTTTCGTACCTAAATCAGAGAGTGTCTTCGGCACAACGTTCTAATTGACTTTTTTCTCGTATCTTTCACCGTTCTACGGAAGGGCCATTAATTCCAAAACTGCTTCTGATAAATATGGCTTGTAGTTGTCCCTACCGAGTAGCGCATAGCCTTTTACTATACCTAGACACCAACTTTATGGCCTAAGCTGTCACCAATTAGAAGTTAAGGGGTAATTATATAGGAACCCTGTATGTATGTGGCGACAAAAAACGGTCGAATTTCTTAATCGTCGTTTGGCAACAGCTCGAAAGTTTGGTTTGTTTACAGTGGCAGAAAGTATAAGACAACGATTTTTTCTTTTTAGTTCAATACTTTGAGCAAGATAAGTTCGAAACAAAAGAAGTTGTCTAATCGAACTTACAGTTTCGATTAGGCAAATGAATGAATGTTTCCTTCATATGTCCTTTTTAGTTAAAAGGTTGAGGAATAGCTTGAGGAATTCTCCTCATCTTTCGATTACTCACATTTTCTGAGTTTTACCTAGAGAAAACTGTTGTAACTTACTAAATTTCACACCATTTACTAAATTGTAACCATTTAGTAAATGTAACCTAACTTATTGTTATTTACTTGTATGTTATTTGATTAATGTTACTAACTTACAATTGGTAAATCGTTAAGTAATATAACTTACGTATTTAATGTTATGCTTAACTTTACATCATTATCAGTAGATGCTACTTTTAAGTCTGTAGTTATACTTATATTTAATTACTTGTTATTATATTTACAAGTTAGTATATTTTATTACTATTAACTTGTAATTATATTAGTACATTAACTTGTTATTATATTTGTAATTTACTTGTTATTATATTAGTACATTAACTTTGTACATTAACAAATATTACATTAACAAAGTACATTAACAAATATTATTGTACATTAACATTAGTACATTAACTTGTAATTTACTTGTTATTATATTAGTACATTAACTTGTTATTATATTTACAAGTTAGTTATTAATATTACTAACTTACATATTTAATGTTAAGTATAACTTACATATTTAATGTTAATAAGTTAGTAACATATTTAATGTTACTAACTTATGTTATTTGATTTTGACTGTTGTAACTTACATATTTTCACACCAGTTACTAAATTGTAACTGGTGTGAGTCTCTATACATATGGGGAAGCTATCCTTGCAACATAGCATGAGTAAACTTAGGATCTTATCAATTTTATAAAGCTGAAAATACATAATTGCTATGTTTTAAACATTGAATAGTCAATATCAGCATGTTTCAAGCCACTTTTATCTTTAAATTGTCCTTTATTATGTAAAAGGTTGTATAATGGGTTATATCATCTCTTGACAATCTTGATTTTCTGTGGTTTAACACATAAATAACTGACCAGAGATAAAAGTTATTTCTTTCCTGGCTAAGTAATAACTGGAGTGAATGTGTGTAGGGAAGCTTTTCTAAACAACACTTCATTTAAAATAGGGCATGTTTAAAATTTTGGTGGAATGAAGTTAGGGCAAATGAAACTGTTGAAGATATTGTCAATTGTGTATGGAAAGAAGTTTTAAATGACTGATTTCTGATTGATGTAAATAATTTTGATTTTTAAACATCTTAGAATTATGTATATTAGCATTCAGATTTCTTTCTAACATTTACATATACGGTGTGTCCACACTTACAGTGATCGAATAGCTAATTTCTAAACCGTTAGAGATAGACATATAGTTTCAATTGCAGAAATTCTTTAAATGAAGGGAAAAATTATGATATATGTAAATTTTTGAGTGTAAATATATATTCCAGAAAAAGTTACGAAATTTAACTTTTTTCACAGTTCCCTGTCCTATCAATCATATTTAGCAAAATATTGTTGACACTCTTACATTTTTAACAAAAAAAGTCCCACTCTTTTGCGACTAAAACTGACCGAATTATGGAGCTTTGAATATTGCTGACTTTACACCATTACCACTTTACTTATCACACTTTAAACCACTTTACACCATTTCAATAGCCGTCTTGATGACGATTCACCAATCAATGGGCAACACTTGCTCGACGAGGCCGTTGATTAGGTAAAAATCATGAAATTCAAACCTCCGTAACTCGCTCAGTTTTAGACGCAGAAGAGTGGGACTTTTTTTGTTTAAAATGTTAGAGTGTGAAGAATATTTTACTAAATATGACTGATAGGACCGGGAGATCGTATAAAAAGTTAGAATTCATAATTTTTTTCAGAAATATATTTAGTGACTCATAAAACGTAATATATAATTCTTCCAATCATTTAAAGCATTTTTCCAATTGGAACTATATGTCTATTTCTAACGGTTTAGAAATTAGCTATTGGACCACGATAAGTGTGGACACCCTATATATTTATGTGCTACCAGAAGATTTTAATTTTAGTAATTGATGCATAATTAATTTTATGAGTTCACGCAATTTCAGATAATTTAAATTTACTTTCAGTTATAAATATATTTATAATTTCCAATTACTAGCAGAAATGCATAACTATATGGCGAGCGAGCTGGGATAGCGAAGTAATCTCAGAAGACGAATCTCATCAAAGAATCACAACATGATTCTTTGGGGTTGGGGAGCGGAGTGAGCAGGGGGTGTAATCCCCTAGTTGTCCCTAAAATTCGTTTCCTTGTATCTACAAAACATTCTTCATTACAGTCTATTGTCTCCAAAATCGGTTCGTTTCCTTGTTAAATTTGCCGACTCAGAAACTTCCTTCATTACAGTCTATTGTCTCCACGTCGGTTGCCTTGTAACCTTAAAACTTATCTTCATTACAGCCATTATTGCTCAAAATCAGTTTGCTTCATAACTACAAAGTCGTTCTTCATTACATCTAACCTATCTCCAAAAATCGGTTTTACCTTGTAACTACAAACTATTCTTCATTACAGTCTATTCTCCAAAATTGGTGCTATGGTTCTATCTTGACACTATTATCCATGCCTTTAACTACAAAATTTTCTTCATTACAATCTTGTCTCTCAGGAAATTGGTTGGTTTGTAACTACAAAACGTTCTTCATTACACGTCTATTTGTCTCCAAATTGGTTGCACTTGCTTCTGACAGTTTCATTACAGTCTATTGTCTCAAATCAGATTTGCCTTGTAACTACGAAACTTTCTTCATTACAGCAATTTGTCTCCAAAATCGGTTTGCTTGCCAACTACAAAGGCGTTCTTCATTACAGTCTATTGTCTCCAAAATTGATTGGCTTGTAACTTACAAAACGTTCTTCATTACAGTCTATTGTCCTCAAAATTGGTTGCCTTGTAACTACAAAACGTTCTTCATTACAGTCTATTGTCTCCAAAATTGGTTGGCTTGTAACTTACAAAACGTTCTTCATTACAGTCTATTGTCTCCAAAATTGGTTGCCTTGTAACTACAAAACATTCTTCATTACAGTCTATAGTCTCCAAAATTAGTTGGCTTGTAACTTACAAAACGTTCTTCATTACAGTCTATTGTCTCCAAAATTGGTTGCCTTGTAACTACAAAACGTTCTTCATTACAGTCTATAGTCTTCAAAATTCGTAACCCTTTTCCAGGCGAGACGAGACCTTCTGTCAAGCCTGAAAGAGTCATTTGCTTTTCTGGGGGATCTGGATCTGAGGTGTCGATTTCTAATGTTGGTTGTTGTTGTGAGTTTGCAAAACAAGCTTGCTGCAAAGTAGCACAATGAGAGATAATTATCTTTGTATTTGTTTTAAAAAAACATCCGATTTTTAATAGCATCTCCTAGACCGTCATTCTTTTTTTTAATTCAATAAATCAATGATAATTTGTAAAAAAAAAACTAACTTTTTAATTTAAAAAATTTTTGAAACATTTTCCATCTTTTTATTAAATATCGAACTCGCACTTTAAAGAAAATTATATCGCCTTTTTCTTAATGTTGAAATTTTAACGTTTATAAACAAAATTAAACCGAAAAAACCGTCGATGTTTGTTGAAAAATATTAACTTATACATTTCGTCCCATTTTAAAGTAATTGTTTTTGAACTCTAATTTCATAATTTCTTCTACTAGCAAAATGTAGTTATTAGCGAAAATCGCTCTCTCTTTGATTTCAAATCATTTCTCAACACAAAATTTTTAAAAATAATGAAATCAAGAAAAGAGTTTAAAATAAATCGTATACGAATCGAATCGAGCGATGCATTAGCGAAATCTATCTTCTCCTCCCAGAGTTTATCTCGCCGAGTGGTTAGAGCGTTCGCTTAGCGAGCGCTAGGTCGCGAGTTCTAATCCGAGGTTGTGTTCGTACTCTGTTTTTGCTATGTTTGCAATGAGTTTGATGTGGCAAGCTTGCTGCAAGTTCGTAGCGTGGTGACTTCGAAGCTTCATTAACTTGCTGCAAGCTTGTTTCACACTTGCACTCTTGTCGTGCATCCTTGCTGCAAGCTTGCAGATTTGCAGTGCAAGTTTGCTGCAAACTAAAATTGCCATCTGGGGTGGCAGTTATTTTTGAATAGCAATAAGCATAGTCTACTAATGCATGGTAGCGTTCTGTAACAGAAACACTCAAAATATTATTGCAAGGCTGACATCTATCTTGAATAAATATAAACTAAAAAAATCAGGGGTTTGACACATAAAAGACATTTAATGACGAACACAAAAGATTATGCATTACACCTACAAGGGTTGGAAATAAATCTAAAATGAAAAGGGAGAACAACAACAGCTGACGTCATTTACTGATGGCTGACCGGTGAGTGGAGTGACGCCATGCCTAGCATGCATATTGATAATGTGTATGGTGTGTACAAGTCGGCCATTCAGTGCATAATATTTGAGAAAAGTGCGTGGCGTCATTAAAATTGTCTTTGACTTGCTGAAATATCACGAGCATAACTGGGCACAATATTCCTTGTTGTCTTTGCATGGGGAACATCCGAGCTCGAAAAAAACACTGCGCCCCAAGGAGTGGTATCTGCATGAGACTCTGGAAATTGACATGTCAAATACAGTGTGTCCGAAAAGTCATGGTGCAATTTTGACCGGTCACAGGAAAGCAATGAAACAAGAGAGACAGGTGACATCTTCACCAAATAAGAGGAAAACTTTCCAGGTTTGCGTACCTGTTCAGTGCAGTTCGATGTGGGCTCCATTTGTTGCCCTACACACATCTAAACGATAGTCCAGTTATTCCCACACACGGGTAAGGACGTCTGGTGTAACAGAGTAAATAAAGTCCGTGATTCTCTGTTTTAAATGTTTAATGTCGTTGATACGTTTACCGTACACATGTTGCTTCACATAGTCCCACAAGTAAAAGTCTAATGGCGTTATGTCCGGGGATCGTGGTGGCTATGACATGACAGCATCCCTGCCTATCCACTTCTCGGGGAATGTTGTATCCAGAAACTCACGAACTGTGTTGCCGTAGTGTGGAGGAGCGCCGTCGTGTTGAAAGATGACACCTTCTGGAAATTGTGGAACTGCATACAATTGCAGCATGTCAAGGTAGATGTTTGACGTCACAGTCGACTCCGCACGGTGCGTGGTGTTGCGTCATCACCTGCGTGCGCACCGCTGCACAACAGACACTCTTTGGGATACTGTCCAGTGTAGCGCAAGTTTCAACGTTTCGTTTCTGTTCGCCACAACAAGCGTTTGTAACTGCACCATGACTTTACGGACACACTATATTATGAGTGACTTCATTGTCAGTCGAGAGATGATCGTTATTCTTTCACTTCTCTTGAAAATGCTGTCAGTGAATTTAAATATATAGTTTCTTCTTTTCCTGATTGTCTTCCGAGAAGATCAAAGCAGGTGTGTCATATGGATCTTAAATTTCTCGCTCTTGAGTGTTATCGTGACTTTGTCCGGAAGAAGAATGAAAAGGAGAAACCAGTGTAGCTGTCTTTTAAGAAGCTATACAAAATTTTCTTGGTGACCGAAAGACAACCATGAGATTCTGGTTCCTACAATGCTGTTGGCATTTTGTGAACTCGGGCACAACAGTAGTGTAAAGCTTCATTTTCTGTTTAGTCATCTTGACCAATTCCCTAAGAATATTGGGGCTGTAAGAGATGAACAGGAAGAGCGCCTTCATAACGATATCAAAAAAGATGAAGACCGCTACCGAGGTAGCTGGGGCAAACATACGATGGAGAACTACTGCTGGAGCATTAAACGAGATTGCCCTCATTAAGTTTACAATTTCAAAAGATGCAAGAGCAATTTTTTGCCTGCATTCTGCCAATTATTTTTCTATAATGAATGCTAACTCATTTCATGAGTGTATGTCATTTATAATATTATTTATAAACTAGAAAATTACCTGTCATGGTATGACGGGTGCAAATTGCCTCTTCATTCGGGAGATTTCCCGTCAAATTTGACGTGTTTAAATAGATATATATGCGAGAGAAATGTTTAACATTGATTGAAAACGAATAAAATAAAGGTATGTTTTATGACAGGAAATATTTTTTCTTTACATATGTCTTTATTCAAAAAACCTCTTGGTAAACAACATTCCGTGTGAGGCATTTTTTGTTGTTTAGCAATTTTCCTTGTACTTCAGATGTATTTGTGTAAATTTTAACATTGCCAAAAAATATTATCAAATTATATCATCACGATTGCTCTAAATAATCAGACGCATCGTGGTGTCCAAACTATATCACGCGCATGATATAACCACTGACGTAATTTACTGCTTTCTATTAAAAAACTGAAATTAATTTGAAATATATGATTAATATAATTTAAAATTTCTCAAGAACTATTGATCATAGCGAGATAAATTTTATAACAATAGATAGAAAATTTTATTTCAATTGAAAGTAGGACGACAACTACTCTTTTAAATTTAAGATGACTGAAATTTAGGTTCTCTAACAATGAAATAATGCTGTTTAACGACTCGCAGTGCTATAGCGCGAGTTTTATTGTTGGTGACGTCAGAGCGTTACCGAGAGATCTGGGCTATTATATTAGTAATTTATATAACACTTAAAAACGTATAATTTGAGGGGAAAGACCCTGAAAATGGCGTTTTGTAAAAATTCTAGAGTACAACTAACTCTAGAAGACTGATTCTAAGTTCAGATTTCAAATCAGCATACAAGATTTAAATAACAACATGTGTTTTGTATAATTGCAACAAAAATTTTGTTTCCCTATGTAATTACTGAAACATTCCATCGATTGACATAAAATTTATCTCCCTATGATCAATAGTTCCCGAGAAATTTTAAATTCTATTGATCGTATATTTCAAATTAATTTCCGTTTTTTAATAGAAAGTAGTAAATTACGTCAGTGGTATATCATGCGCGTGATATAGTTTATTTATTTGATTGCTTATTGTAATCGCGATGATATAATTTGACAATATTTTTTGGCAACGTTTGACAAGCAGAGAAGTGTTTTGTTCTGATTAGACATCTGAAGTACATGGAAAATTGTTAAACAAAGAAAAATACTTCACACGGAATGATGTTTACCAAGAGGTTTTTTGAAAGAAGAAATATGCAAATTTAAAAATACTTCTTATCATGAAATATATGTTTATTTTATTTGTCTTCAATCAGTGTTAAACATTTCTCTCGCATATATATATTTAAACACGTCAAATTTGACGGGAAATCTCTCGAATGAGGAGGCAATTTGCACCCGTGATTTTTTAGTACAGCAATAAAAACTGATTGCGCCAAACTACAGTCAATAACGATATCTGCCGCTGCGCACGCCCAAACAACAACAAACAAAGCGCATACCACGGTGAAGGGATGACGTTCTTTCAAAGAACATAGTCTTTTCCCTTACAGGGACTGTAGAAGAGGGTTTATAAACGTCCCTCTGCACCAGAAAAGTTTCTCGACAGACTGACATGGGAAAATAAAAATAAATAAATAAATATAACGAAAAAAATATAACGAATACGTATAACAAATTGCAAATGCTCTGAGAGGGATCAGCTAGTTTAAAATAATTGACATAAACCAGAGGACCAGTGTCACAGGCCCAAGAACTGGAAAGATTTCGACAATTTTTATTTCATATGATACCAAGATATGCATATATTTCATATGATACCCAGATGTATATTTCATACGATACCAAGATGTATATTTCAAATGATACCAAGATATATATTTCATATGATACCCAGATGTATATTTCATACGATACCAAGATGTATATTTCATATGATACCAAGATGTATATTTCATATGAGACCAAGATATATATTTCAAATTATACCAAGATATATATTTCATATGACACCAAGATATATATTTCAAATGATACCAAGATATATATTTCATATGATACCAAGATATATATTTCATATGACACCAAGATATATATTTCATATGATACCCAGATGTATATTTCATACGATACCAAGATGTATATTTCATATGACACCAAGATATATATTTCAAATGATACCAAGATATATATTTCATATGATACCAAGATATATATTTCATATGATACCCAGATGTATATTTCATACGATACCAAGATGTATATTTCATATGACACCAAGATATATATTTCAAATGATACCAAGATGTATATTTCAAATGATACCAAGATATATATTTCATATGACACCAAGATATATATTTCATATGATACCCAGATGTATATTTCATCAGATACCAAGATGTATATTTCATATGAAACCAAGATATATATTTCAA
>BGPR01042646.1:0-13195 GCA_013235015.1 Araneus ventricosus
AGATGTATCGGTAGCTTTTAATTTCCGTTACGTTAGAATATTAATGAATGATTGTTTTCTTTTATCAAATCAGTCTCTCTACACTTTCTTGTTAATTTCCTTTTTAAATTGGAAGAAGTAAGTTGGAAGATTTTAAGCACGGTTTGTCTTTCATTTTTCTGGATAATTTTAATGCTTTTTTCTAAAGCCTGTATTTCACCCTGGATGTGAATCTGGTATTTTATTTGTTCCAATTGTATGAAGAATTTTCGTTAAATTTCAGGTTACCTACATTTATAACTGATTTTAGTAGTGACCGACTGAAGATGTCTCTTCCCTGGTGTTAAAAGTGCCCTGCAGTAATTTATCCAGATAACGGACCCAGCATCACACAAAAGGTTTTATTTGGACATCAACACAAACACACGCACACAGGACGAATCACAGGAACAACAGGTACACAGAAAAGAAACAAGTACGTCAGGCCTCTTCGGCCCCGAGATTACATCTACTAGAGAAGGGAAAAAGATTCCCCTTTACAATTTCCGGTAGGGATTAAATCTCTAACACCTGGTTTTAATTCATAACATAAGTAATTCCAAAAATAAATAAATAAATAAAAATAAGAATAAAATAAAATAAAAAAAAATTATTAAAAAAAAAATAAATAAAATCGAAAATTAATTTTCTCAGTTCTAATGCAAACATGCAATCTGTTGCTTACAAGGCAATTAACTCAAACTTAAGGTCCACCAACTTAAACGTTTTATAAATTTGAGATTCGAACTCAGTATTTACACTGCAAGAATCCAGGATTCTTCCATCAGCCACCATGCCCTAAAACACCTTTCCTTTAAATGCTATTTTACCGATCATTGTAGCATTTCAAATGAGAAAATAAAATATGTAAAGAAAACGCAGGTACATATATATTACAATCTTGAAAGAACTCTTATTATCATTATTGTTTTATTATTATTTATTTTTTGCTTTACAAGGTAATGTTCAAGGAAAACTGTAGGGGAAACTAGGTATACTCGATCCTACTTTTACTTTTTCTTATATTTCTCGAATATTTGAATTTTTATCATCATAAAAAGATTTGTTTTTAAAAAGAATAAATGTACTTATGCTAAACTGATATCTCATTTAATCATAAAATAAATATATTTCATGAAATCGCCTAGGGTCAAGTATCCCTAAGGTTAGGGATACTTGACCCTACATGCAAAGAGTATTTAAATTCTTTTGATAATTTGTATGTACGCGAAATTCAAATATTAGGTTAATACTACTGAATTACAAAAGGTGTCCATTATCGAAAAATATTAATGAAACTAATAAAAAAATAATAGGGAATCTATAAAACGCAGTTGCTATTAATTATATTTTGTTAATAAATTAAATTAGTCTAGTTATTAAATTAACTCTAGTTATTAAATTAAATTTGTTCAAAATTTAATAAAAAATTAAAATATTGATTTAATTAAATGATAAAAATTACAGCATTGGAACTGGAACTTAGCAGCATTGTTAGCGAGTTAAAGAAATGCCGATTTTGGAAAATTAGAAAAAAGAAAAAGAAAAAAAAACAATTGAATCAAAATTTAAAAAAAAAAAAAAAAAAGGAACTAAAAAATGCTGTACAACGCTAAAAATAGAGATGCTTAATAGACATACTCGGTTCTTTTAATATTTAAAGAAAAATAAAAGCAAAAGAATAAAAATATATTTTAAGAGGAAATTCAAATCAAGAAAGAAAGACAAACTCAATAGAAATGGCGAAACGTTAAATATAACCAGACGATGACAAAAAGTTCGAGCAAAAGATTTTTATTCAAACCATAAATAAATAAATAAAACTTTTTTTTCAGGCGAGGAAAAAATATATTGAGTAAATTTCAATTCATTTTAAAATTCTTACTAAAATAATTATTTACATTACTTGAAATTATTATATTAAAAAGAAATTTTATTCAGTAAATAATTACTAGTAAACAATTTTTAAATAATTATTCTCTATATTTGAGTTGCCATTTTGCCAACAAACTCCACTCACCAGAAAACTGATCCCAACCAAAAAATGCGCTTCGGTCGACTTCGTTGCAATGGCGTTTGATAGGGTCAAGTATCCCTAACTTTTTAGGGTCAAGTATCCCTTACTTGACTTTCTCTAAATAATCTAAAAATTAAACCACCTAGAATTAAGATCCTGGATAACATCGTATATCAAATTAAAGCTAGAAGTATGCTTAAAACTCAGAAATATTTTAATTCATCATATATTCAATAGGAAACTTCCTATCCACTGAGGAATGAAAAAGTGAAAATTTACTTTTCTACCCCAAAATATATTTACCTATACACCATTACGATGGCTTTTCAGCTTGGAATGAAAATCCCCTCCAATAGATCATATAACCAAAGGTCAAATAAAAATGGCACACACGAATTACCAATTATCTCACAATCCGAGAAAATCACGTAGGGTCAAGTATCCCTAGTTTCCCCTACATTTTATTTTAAAGGTACATTTTATAGTAACGAATGACATCCAAGATAAGCGACTAAAGAGTAATCAAGATTTAGAAGAATTTTTCTCATATTATATTTCCACAATTTGTGTTTCCCCCCCCCCCCCCCAGCTATTGTCTACAGTACTGAATTCTTAAGTGATTTCTGTCGTGAATTCAATGTAGCCTAACCTTTCAGGCAATTTGTAACGGTCGTTATAAAGAATATAAGCTTTTTCTGATTATTTACCGAAAAAAACCGTAACCGAATAGAATTGTAACAGAGAAACAAACAAACAAAGAAAAAAAAACCCCGAAAAATCTCCTTATTTGGCAGGTAGAAAGAAAGAAAAAGAAAAATGTAGATTTTAGATAAAACAAAAAATTGTTTCTTCGTGAACACCATACGTAAACGAAAAGCACGCGGAATATGAAATACATTGCATTTTACTTCCTAATTAAACAAAGAAGTGAAATTAATTAGAATTAAAAAGTAACATCTTCTCCACTTTTCAAGGTAAATAAATTTTGATGGAATTTCTGTCAAAATAACTTACCATTAGAAAAAAATGAGACTAAGTACAATATTAATTATGTTTCATTATGATGATATAATTACTCCCTGAATTATACCCAGTGACTAATTATCTTTCATGAGTCTTACATAAAGTATTTGTCTTGAACAAATCATATTAGACAGTTTATAAATACATTTTAAAGTTCCCGTTTTTTAAATTTTGGCATCTATATTGTTCACGTGTTTCTCCTATACAGAGTCAGTGACATCTCTAGTTGGTCAGTTAAGTTTTCTTGAATACGATCCTTGTGTATTAAGAAGTAACTAATAGATTTCAACAGAAATTAATTTCCTTGCACAAATACTCAAAATTCTTCGTGATAAAACTCTTTATATGAAACAAAAGCTACGCAATTTAATGGTACTCTTCCTATAGCGTTAAAACGCATAGAAACGTCTTTTACGTCATTTGTTGGTGATGCTGTCGTTGGTAGCTTTCTTTGTACTATCCATTTGAGTTGCCTCTGAATATAATTACAGCACTGAAAATACCAGCAATTTTAGATTTACTATCAACACTCTACCATAATCAAGAAAATGTGTGCATTTTTTGGCTGATTTTTATTATTATTATTATTTCAGTCGAGATGCAATGTGAAAAAATTTTACAGCAAAATTTACAGCAAAATTGCTTAGAAATAGATGAAACTCTACCACAATGCAATGCCATTCTTTATACAGTGGTTGTTCCTTCCCAAAAATTTCTGAGAATGCAAGGAAGTTTCATCGATACACGAAATTAAAGTGAATGTAGTTATAAGAAAAAGTAAAATTTACGGATAATTATAAGCAAACAATAACCTTTTTCTTCATTTTCAAATAACTTATTCTTATTCTGTTGGGGCAGGTGACCATAACGGCCTCAAAACATCAAAAACAGGACCGAAGCATAGAACAAGAGAGAGGGGGGAGGGAAATCCTGCTTACTGGTACCAAAATAAGAGAAGTCACATTCTGTTAATACGGCAATCTAATAAAAGAGATAAATATATAAGAGACACTCAAAAGGTATTTTGATATTAATTATT
The DNA here is from genome assembly GCA_013235015.1 of Araneus ventricosus. Lineage (NCBI taxonomy): Eukaryota > Metazoa > Arthropoda > Arachnida > Araneae > Araneidae > Araneus > Araneus ventricosus. The sequence goes on from BGPR01042646.1 coordinate 4,098, forward strand.
TAACACTCAATAGTAATCGCTGGAAGCGGGATGCGATTAAAATAGAGAAGCTGATGGGTTGAGACCTGCTGGCTTAAATTACTCAGCAAAACTTCTATTGGTAAAAGCATATCCTCCCAAACACCAATCCTGTCTTCAGTCTTGTTTAGTCCGTTGATCATTCCGCCTCACCTCTTACAGAAAAGTGTTTAACTGTTAATCTCTCAACATATCTGTTTCAATGTATCAACTGAGGCTGGCCTTCCACTTCAGAGAGGGGTATTCACTTCCCCTTTCAACCATTTCTCGGGACTGGGGGTTTGGGGGTGACAAGAGTGATTACTTCCATTTCCATCCCTCTCTCCACTTTGTCAACTCTCCCCAACAGCAGTTGTGGTAACCCTAAAACAGCATGGAACGTGCCCAAAGAAGGTAAATCCTCACTTCTCAAGATAAAGAGGGGGCAAAAGGGGGATGGTGAAAGTTTAAAGTGACTGCGGTTGGGGTGAGGTAAAGAAGTGTTTGAGAAGAAAACCACCTTTCTCTAGAGGATTTTCTTCACTTACGCGGCCATCAAAGGCTTCTCTATATCCCGTCTCCAAGAGAAAATGCGGTGGAGGATAAGATTTCGTTTGATAGTAACAAGAGATCGATTTCTCGTTATCAAGTGACACGAGTGGAAATTATCTTAAATATATACTGTGAATTTGAGAAGTGGTTGGGCAGGTGCAAAGTATCACTTTTTTGTATCGGCTTAAGAAATTCGCAGCTCTCGTTGTTTGATTATTTCAATAGAAAGAAGAGCGTTATTTTGGATGGCAATGCAAGCGATGGTGTGAACCTGAAAGTATTCCACTCGGATTATAAGTGCAATATTTATGGAAGACAACAATCAGTTTAAAAAATCTAGCGTACCTACACATGTATATACACGTAATCAGATCCCAATTATGCTTAAAAAGATTCAAAACCAACTTAGTCATATGTAACAGGTAAGGTGATTTTCCTCAAATAGTGAAATGTTAAAGTAAAAATATCTCTGCTCAAAGTATTGAAAAAAGAAAGAAAGAAACTGGAGGTTATGAAAAGGCCCAATCTCGGTGGAATTCATTTCAGAACCCTTAGAAACGGATGGAGAAAAATCGATAAATTAAATTAAACTAAATATAAATAAATTAAGCAGAAAAGATATATATGATAAAACTAACCATTTTTTACCTTATAAGCATTAGTTAAATTGAAATTTGGAAGTTTATGACAATTATTATTACCTATTTCACTGAAGCACAAATTACGAGTTCGTGATTCATATACATCATTACTGTGATTGAAGTGCTATACCACGACGACGGAATTATCTTTATTCTAGGATTATCTTTACTCTAATCTTCCATTATCTTTCATTTTTGGAACGTTCTACGCCTTTTGTTTCTTCTTGTTTCTAAATGCATACTGTCGAGATTCGGATTTATTTTGACTAGTTTTTACTCTACAGTGCTCTGAATACGGTGCTTTTAATCTAATCAACAGTTGTAAAGTATTAATTGAAGAAGTGCTAATACACGCACTACACAGAATCCACCTTTTGAACTGTGCAAAGAAATCTTCTCTTTTGATTCTTTGAAGAATTCAATTGAAAGAAGGATTTTATCAGAAATGTTAGCTTTATAATGCCAAGAATGGTATAAGCTTAAAAGAATTGCATTGAACACAGATTATAGGTGCAAATAGTAATGGAAGACAGCTATCGGTTAAAATCGCACGAAGAATACAAAATGGATTAAGAGATTCCACATTCGTTCTGGAAGATTGAATGCCAAGCTGATTTGCTTACAAGAAGAGAAATGTCACAAGAGATTATCTGACACCTGTATCGTGAATTTAAGAAGTGGTAAGACAAACAATGCGCATTATCCTACTTTTGTATCATAAGAAGGAATCCACTTTGTTCGTTCAAACATTTCAAAAGAAAAAAGGATTTTATATCAGGAACGCTAGTTTTGTCGTGGTTAAGATGGTGTAAGCTTAAATGGATTATGTTGCACATGGATTAGAATTGTAACCGCGATAGAAGACAGCGATAAGTTAAAAGTTCGTAAAGAAGTACGAATTTGAATAGACGAAACCAATCTCATTTCAAAGATTCCATAACAAGATTATTCTGCAGAAATATTTCAGACTTCGAAAGCTGCTGATAGAACATCCGTAACAGCTGTTCTGTCTCCTGCAGCTAACTGATTGTGTATTTGCTTGAGAATTCCTATTTGGAAACTTTACTCTTAAGCAGAAGACTGACAAAAGCAACTAGTACTGAATGCAAGTTAACAAAATTTTACATCTCAATTAAGACAGACAAAATGTATCGAATACAGGTTAATAATTTTTTACATCTTGATTAAGACAGACAAGCGGTATTGAATACAAGTTAACAAAATGTTAGATCTTGAATGAAACAGACAAACGGCACTGAATACAAGTTAACAAAATTTTAGATCTTGAATGAGACAGACAAACGGTACTAATACTAGTTAACAAAATTTTACATCTTAATTAAGAGAAATTTTCTCAATCTAAAATAAAACATATTTGTTTTCATACTGCTTCGGCTTGGTTTAATTTAGTTAAACCAACATCTCGTATTTGGGATGAATCTCGCAATTCTGAGACGTGGATGGCATCTAAGCCAGCCTCCTTGTCTTTCCAAGTTTCCATAATGTTGTACCAAGGACGTTTGACCTGGACGGACTTAAAGTACCTCAGGGGCGCAAGCATTATGGATCATCTGTAAAATCGGGCCCTAATGTTCTGGTTTATTTTTGTACAAATTATTTATTCGATCGTTGTTTCAAAAATGCACATGACAATGCGACTTCGGAAAACTACCAAGTTTTTGAAACTTATTACTTGACATAGATCAAAGATTGACTGACACGTTGCAATTTCATTACATATACAAAAAAAGAAACGTTCATCAATGTTTTTTTTAATAGAAATAATTAGTGAGATTAATATAAATAAGAATATTGATGGCTTTCTTAACGGAAATATTTTCTAGTCGGTGTGGCAAAATCTCAAAATCCATTCTTTTACAAAAAGTAAATAATAATAACTTGCATAATTATAGCTCTAGTTTTTCTAAGAACCTACATTCCTGAAAATCTTATCGTCTTCGCGGTAAGTTGAAGACGATATTATATTTTTTGCAGCAATGTTAATCTGATATTTTAAACTTTTTTTCTTTTCATTTTGATCTTGGAAGAACCAACTGTGGGGCCGTTCAAATATTACATAAGCATGTTTTTGGTATTTTTTGACCCCCCTCTCCCCTTGTCAGCAAAAATAAGCAAATCGCAACCTCTCTTATAATTACGTAAGCAACCAAATTTCCCGTTCTTTCAAATCGTATAACAATCTAATTTTAAAAATTTTAGAACTTAATTCAACAAAACCTAACTCATTTAAAATGAAAAAAAAACCAAAGCCAGAATTCTTTACACTGTTTATGCTTACAAAAATCAAGTTTAATTTTCTTGCCAAATTTAACTTTTTTTTCAAATTTAATTTTTTAAAATTAAATTATTTGTGCAAGTTACAAGAGATTCTCGGAAATAAAGAGATTTCAATGTCTTACGTAAGCATCACTATACGTCATCACCCCTCCCCCCTTGTCAGCAAAAATAAGCAAATCGCAAACCCCCTCCTCCCCCCTTGGGTGCTTACGTAATATCTGAACAGCCCCTGTTAAACCTGCTGATGAAACTTGAAAAAGACTTGAGAAACGTTCCTACGAATATTATTTGACTTTTACATGACGAATGATCTATTTCGAAAATCCGATATTATTTTTTCATTTCTTTCATGAATTTGAATTGGCTAATAAACTTAATCCAAATCTACTTTGAAATGAAAGGATGATTAAAAAGGCATACCATAATTTATTTTATTACTAACTAGCCGCATTAATTATTTTAAATCTCTTGAGCAAGCTGGTTCTCCCATACTATTAATAGTATTAATTTAGTTATGTTGAATGATTTTCAAGCTTTCAAATAATTTAATTTTTTGTAAGCTGAAAGCTTTAAAAATTCCAAAAGTTTTTAGTCAGAAAATGCAAAAAAAAAAAAAAAAAAAAAAATTCCTCCGTACATGAAATCATAAAATGACCATGGACGCACATTATTTAGTTAATTACATATTATTTATTTAATTATAAAGAAATTAAAGTCATTATAAACGCAAGAATGAATAATATGATATCTGGAGAAGATTATTTTGATGTAGGGGAAAGGATGGGTTATAGAGATCGTAACTAAAGATCGAATGTATCAAAATCAATGGAAAAACGTATTTTTAAACTGCTGTTTGTGCAAAGAAAAAAGAAATTTGAATTATTAATATTTCATACTTTAATTTCAAGTAATGAAGAAAAACCTGTTTATTACAACACAAGGAAATGTTAGAAATTATTTTTTAACAATTAATTTTTAAAAATTTGTTAAAATTAGAGATAAAAGACCTCAGTAATAAAACTGCGATCTTTAAAAAGTCAATCCGTTTTTAAGTTAGTGTGCAAAAAGTGAAAATACTTTTTGTATAATTTTTTAAAAAGTAGAAAATCACGCGATTTAAAGACTAGGTGAAACAATGAAATCGGTCTGGTTTGCATTACAATTATGAAAAGTATTGTTGTAAATCATGTTTAAAAATATTGAAAATTTTATTAAAATTAGGAAAACATTGCAAAACAAATGAATTTGTATTATTGAAAAGATAATTTTCTGAATTTTCAGATGGTGTAAAAGTAATTTTTGTACAATAATATTTTCGGAAGTTACAGCGGAAAAACTTTCAAATTGTTCTTGGTTTTTTTTATTAACTAAAATTCTGATTAAAATTTTTAAAAAAACCCCCCCCCCCCCCTCCAAAGTATGTTTTTGCCAAATTTAGTAGTTCTAGGTCCAAAGGACCTGGAACTATACCCTGTAGATTATCTTACACACACACTCAGACAGGCACATTCTTTTATGCACAGGCTTTTATTAGTAGTGGAGATATACCATTTCAAATCTCAAATACATTTAAATCAGTCTATTGATGTCATAAAACATACTGGTTCTATTCTAAGCCATATCAATTCGTCAAAATTTATTTGAAAAATATTAATAGGGGCTGTGTTTTTAAATCTGTAGGCAAATGAGCCACAACTGCTTACCATAACTAAATATCCTTTTTGATTTCAAAATTAGTTCTTCTTTTCCTTTTAGATCAAAGAGTTAACTCATTATGTCATAAAATGCACCCTGATAAGTAATTTATCACACTCATCATCATTATCCCTTAGGATAAGAATATTACAAATCTGCGGAGTATTCATATCTCAGAATTTTGATTACTTTTTGATATAAGCCCTAATGCATTAGCAAATAATGATACCAAGAAATTTGAAAAAATTATGTTAACAAACACTTTATTTCAAAAGCACAATATTGTATTCTATTTTGCACCGATAAATTATTTTCTTACTTTCGAAAAAAAGAAGGCTTTCTGATAAGAATAAACGAATAACGATCAACCATTCGCAAAAAAAGTTAAGTCAGTTCTCCGTGATCGCCTATCCATCAAGCCTTATCATATCTTCTTGACAAGGGCCCAGCACTCCCTAAAGTTCACTGGAGTTGCTATAATTGGGCGCTCTTTCTTCATCTAGTCAGAGCTGTCAATCCTACAGAAACCACTAATTGTCAAGCCTAATTATTTCCCAGCGGTAAAGGTGAACTTTAAGAAAACTGATATGAGAAAATAACTTAATCACAATTTAAGACATATCTGCTTAAATGTTTTCCACTCGAGATTCTTTTCGGGCACACAAAAAATTTTGTGATCTCAATTTTGTCTGAGAATTTTTTCGCGATCTAAAATGCATATAAATATAATAGAAAAACCTAAACATGAAATTACAAAATGCATAAAAATTAAAGGAAATAAAGCAAAATGAAGTACTTCTGTATTGCGATTACAGAATAATCTCTCCTTTCGGCTAAACAAACAATTTTGTTATCTCACTTTCGTCTTTTTCTTTTCGCGATCTAGATTTCATATAAGTAGAGAACATGAAACGAAGTGATTGTTTATGATAGTTGAAGAGAAATTTAATTCGATGCGATTATTTATGCGTTTAAATCGGTGGCTTCCTCCATCTTCTCTCTCTGCATTTTTGCGTCGCACTTTTTGGGTTAAGTATGTTTTCGTGTCGGTTTGTAGAGATTATCTCGAAAAATGGGACATGCAAATTTCAAATGAATGAATCAGTTATAGAAAATATTCGTTTGATATACTGTCTGTCCGTCACGAGAACTGTCGCCGCCAAATTGTCTAGTTTACGGCGATCGCTATAGCAACTGGTTATGCTAGGGAAGATCCATTTCGAATAGGAGGAATCCAACGTAAGTCGGAGTTTTTTTATTCTTGCCGCCAGTTAGCGGCGGAACAGATTTGAATGAACTTCTACCTACTAGAAATGGATTCTTCCTACGATAACCTGTTTCTATAGCGACCGCTGTAAACTAGACAATTTGGCGGCGACAGTTGTCGAGGCGGACAGACAGTACGTAGTTGCTTTATAGATTTTTATTAAATGTTTTAATCAAAGTTGTTTTCTTAATTATTAGTTAAGAAAATATGGTTTTCTTAAGTCCCTCAGAAATCCGTGTTGTTAAAGTTTCCGCCCACACAGGTTTCCAAAATGCTTTATTCCGTTTTCGAAAATGAGAAATCCTAAGAAAGGCAGCTCATCAAGAATTTTTGAGATTTCAAATCAGAGCCGGGGGGGGGGGGGAAGGTCGCTCCTACTTTTTGTGGAGAAATTAAATTTTTATTTAATTTTAGACGCCTTAAATTAGGAATTATATAAAAGCAATAGTGTCCGGGAAAGCTAGCTAATTTTGTAGTTAAATTTTTCTTGTTCGCGCGTTGCTTACTCTCTATACTTCCCGTTACTTTTAGTTATCTATAAATTATTTGTCCCCCCCATACTTCCACTTTGTTCTCCAAATCGCAGCTACTGTTTCAAACATTGTATCTACGTGCAAATTTCTATTAATACCTTTATGTTCCTTAACAGTTTTATTGTCATAATCTAGGCAAAATTTATTATTACAACTGCAATGTAATTGTTTATTTTTTTAAATGTTTCAGCGCAAGTATTTATATTTTTTGCGTACTGTTCGGTGCGTCATATTCGTTGCTTGTAACATTATTCATCGAATTAACTATGTAAATATATTTAGCAATTCTTTTTTCAATAAATTTCTGCATTTTATCTTTGTCTGTAAGTAAAAGACAGCTTTAATTTAAAAATCATCAATTTTTGTATATTTATATGATTCATTTTAACCAACGCCTATCCAATGGTGTAAGGTCTAAACTGAGTCGACGTAGAGAGAAAAATAAAAAAAAAATTTAAAAAAATGTTACTATGAGATAAAAATATTGAAAAAGAAGTAGGGATAAATTGTATGAATTTTCGCATTGTATGATAAAATATAGAATACAGAAACCAAGGAATTATACATTCGATGCTCTTCCATAGCAAATTTTACATACCAAAAAAGACATAATTAGGAAGAATGGGGTACAACCGGGTACCCTTGATTCCAGCAATATTATTTTTCCTATCTAGAAGACAGATACTGAATTACACTCTAGTCAAGAAAAAGAGACAGAAATAGTGGCGTGTTGTAGCTGTTTGATGCACTGCATCTGTGAAGGTTTGTTTGTTTTAGACGTCAAGTCTCTAATTTTCGTTTGATTTTAAACTGTCCTTTACTAAGGATTCATACCCTATCAAACAATAAGGATTTACTCCAATAATTGGGCGGTTCTATATCGTTTTTCATAATTTCTGCACTCGGGGTAAAACCGGGTACTCCAAGTGGCGTAAGACCGGGACAGTCAGTATTGATGATTCCGTGATGAACACGTCAGATGTTGATTGTTTATATTTTAATGATGTATTTTCTAATTTAAATAAAGAAGGTTTAATTCAATATAAAAACTGTCTTATCTGTGCCCACAAAACCTGCAGGCGAGCAGAGGAAGAAGACAACTGCTTTACATGTGAATTTTGTAACTAATATTCTTAAATTGTCATATAAAATAAAAATGATCCCAACTTTTCCACTGAAAATCGGGTTTTCCTAATTTCCCATAACGTTAACATGTGAACCTGGGTAGTTTGACCTTTTTCGTTTATAAAAATCATTGATAAAAGATTAATGAAACTGTGACTTTTCTGGAAAGATATATTGTACTCCGTTAAACAATGAATATTTTAATTAAATTTGACACGCTTTATGTCCAGTTAGTTTCGTTTCAACAGGCTTTCGAGTCTTAGCTACCTGATTTTACCCCACTTTCCCCTACAACTTATGATATTAGTATATTCAGCGCAGCAAAGTATTAACTCATGGCTATGCAAATAGCTTAAATAATATTCAAAAGCGCAGTCATAAAAACAATTTAATTTCGATGCTCTGAGACAGTTCATCACAAATTCTGTCACTGATTTTAATTGATAGATGACATTTTAAAATGACCTCCTTATTAAATTATTAAATCAATCTTTTTGGCATTTAAATGCAAGTCTCTTTAAATGATATTGTTTGTGAGGAAGCATTCAAAAATGTAGTGATCGGCGCCTCCAATTCTTTCACAAATGCTTAAAGGAAATCTAAAAACTTTAAAGCAGTGAAGTTAACAAGGAAAAAGTCCATGCAGGGCCGTATTAAGCCCTGTAGAATTCTATGGGAAGTACAAGCTTCGGAAACCCCTTTCCTCTCCCCAACTTCCAAACCCTGCTTCAAAACGGGACGTTAATATAGCTAAACTAAACTAAAATAAAGTAAACTTCAAGATAATTGGCTTCAGTTTCCCACAAATAAAAAAATGTAAAATTTAAATTAGAATGTAATTTTTTTTAAAAATGGAGGGAAATTGCATTTTCTTTTATTTACGCAATATAAATAATCTAATACAAAGTTTGTCAGGATTGTTAAGTCAGTCAGCCAACTGCGGAACAAACTGGACCACAATGATATGAAAGCGAATCCTAAAAAAGAGAA
>BGPR01042648.1:0-13191 GCA_013235015.1 Araneus ventricosus
AAATATTGTTTTCTGAGGTGATTTCCAGTTCTTTCCAGAGTGTGGAGCTTCCAGCTAAATCGGAAACAATTGCTTTTACAATTAAGCCTTTCTTTTTAATTTTTTTAATTATTTCGTACAAAAGATGTTTTGTCATTGTTGTATCAAAATTGAAAAATACTGGTTGTTTCCAGCCTGCCATTATTCCACGTGCTAGTACTAGTTGAACTTTTGAAAATGGTCCCAAAATTTGATCTTCACTCACATCATAGCAAATTTTTCTGTCAATGTGCATTTCATCAAAACTTAAAATGCACAACCTCTCTGCTTCGGGTTTTGAATGAAATGTTTTTTGCATCACCAGCAAAACATCATGAAGCATACCAGGTCTACAAGAAAATTTTGAACACCATCTCTTTAATGTGCTAGCACTGGGCAATGGTATTCCTATTTGATTTCGCCAATATTCATAAGCCCGCCTGGAAATAGATCTAATAATTAAATGCCTAGAAATATCTTCTGCTGTCCACTTGATTTTGCTTTTATTTTCTATTACGGCATTTATCTGAGTTGCTGTTAAGATATTTTTAAAATTTTCTTCTATTTTTGATAGTTTTTTCACTTCACTTTTTAAACTTTTATTTTCGGTTAAAATACGGCCAATTTGAGCTTTCGTTTTCATTTCTTTTATTTTTTTTTTTCTCTGATTTTTCTTAGTCTCCTCTTTCGTCTTTTCAAGTTCTTTTTCAAGAAATCTAATTCTTTCCAGAAGTAATGCATTTTCTTTTTGAGTTTCAAAGCAGGATGAGCAAATGTTTTCGTTTGTAGGTGTAGTAAATGGCTCCATAGATGGCGTTTCACATACTTTTTTAGGACTCGGACATTTTAATCTAATTTTTGCTTCCCGTAAAATACTTCTTTTCCTTTTCCTCTCACTTCTACTTGAAATATCTTCCCCATTATCTTGCAATGGCAAGTTAACACTCGGAACTGCATCAGGTTTTAAAATTTTCTTTTGATTTAAACCAAGTAGACGATTCTTCATATCATCCATGTAATCACTCGGCCTGAAGTGATCACTGCATATCCTAGCGTATTTTACATTTATATGATCTTGCCTTTTACATTTCGAGATCCAAATTTTACTCCAATTCGGACATACTGGAAAGATATGATATATTACACCTTTGCCTTTCGTTTTCCTGTGATAATTTGGACAGGTAGCGACAGCACAAGTAGACATACTTGCAATAGATGCAAGATTTTCACAATATTTCAACAAAATAGCAAGTAACACTGGACAACACAGGAACAAATAGGAGAATGAAAGAACAAACTAAGAATGAAAGAATCTCCAGTGGACACTCTCGGACCATAGCCCTCTAGAAGGCTCTGTTCGGACCCCACTCTCACAGCGTAGTGACGTCAAAACTGGTTTCCCCTCCACTTGTCGGAAAATCGTAAACTTCAAAGGTATGAACCAGCCCTTGTATTTCCCTGGCTCTGGGATACAAGAAAGTTTTGGTGAGACCACTCCGGCTGGTTTATTTTTGTTTCTTTGCGATTGCAAATGATTTTTCCAAATTCCACATCCTTCTCATTTCGAGGGCTTTCGACATTTTATTATAATCGTCTGAGGTGGGAAAAGGTAATAGTAACAGAACTTCCAAATGCATTTTCTTTCTATAATTCTACCTTTTTCAAGGCCTCTATAGCTTTCCATAACCACATTTCCATTCTAAATTTCCTTAAACTCTAAAAATCAGCAGGGAATCTCTAAGCTATGAAATCGGAATCAAGCGCAATTTCTATCTTCTGTGATAACATCTGAACAGTGGTGTCGCTAGTGGGGAGCGGAGGGGGCTCCCCATCCCGGGAGGCACTTCGAAAGGAGTGGCAAAATCAGACATGCATCCTAGAAAAAAACAATTTTATAACTGAGAACAGCGAGCAGATCAATTATTATGGACATAAAAAAATAAGTAATGTAATTAATTCGTATTTTTCGTCTTTTACCGGTAGATTGCAGATATGTGACAGAAAGACTGGTGGTGGACGCTCGATTTCACAACCTATCTGCAAGGACATTAAACGGCAAATTAAGTTACTAATAGATATTTTTCCTGCAATTTATTTTTTTATTTCGAGGTTTATGTATCCTATGTAACTTGTAAAGGAAGGGCGCAAGTTCGCCGCGGGCGGCAAAAGTTGCAGCTACGCCACTGCGTCTGAATAATCTTCCTCGAGACATATGAAAGAGAGATTTTCGCTTTTGCCAAACCTACTAATCATACAAATTCCTTATGGCTACTCAAAGCATATTCGATGCATTTACCTAGAAACAGAAGCATGTTCCCGAGGTGGATGGTGGTGATTCTGACAAGAACTGCTATGGATCTGTCCATCACTAGGTAAAACACAATTAAACAATTAAATTTTCCAATTTAAGAGAGATTTTTCAAGCATGCACTGAAATGTTTTCAATTCAGGACCGTCTTATGCAATGGGATAACTGGGATAGCCCAGAGACACAATTGATCCAAGGGCACCTACAAATTTACTTTACTGATTTTATTTTAATTTTGAACTAAAATTTCCGATTTGCCAAATTTTTAAAATGGTAATCAAAGAAAAGGTGATTTTTTTTTTTGCTCCTCCATCACTTTATTAAGTTGTTATTTTCTTAGGACCGCTTAGGATTCTGATGCGGCACCAAATAACTCTAACCCAGGGTGCTCAAATTTGTTAAGACGGCCTTAGTTCCTTTTAATGGAAAGAAATGGAAGTGGTGTTCCTCTTCACTTCGTAAGTTACGCGCAATTCCTTTCTATTTCGAAAAATAGTTTAAACCCGTATTTTCTAATACTATGTCATATCTTTTGTGATAACGTCTAGATACTTATCAGAGGTGATTCTAAGGCCTAGAATTCAAAACCAGACAAATCATCAATGAGTAGCAGAGTCACATTGTCTGCTTTAGTTTCAATTTAATTACATTAGCATTTCGAAGCAACACGAGGGCTATTTTGGGAAAGACCTCGCACTTTTGAACTGTGTTCAGATAACAATGACGATGGACAATATAGAGCTTGGAGGAAAATAGGAAAAGAACTAGAATCCTAAATACACCATAAAGACGGTAAAGTATGGGAGTAGATCTGGTTTCATTTGGGGTTGCATGGTAATAAGAGGAGCATAAGATCTTGCATTCACTGATGGCTAGGTTGGTATATCTTGACATTTTAAAGATTAACTTCCAAAAATGTGCAGATTAACCAGGAATTGGCTCAAACTTCGTCTTTCTGCAAGACGATGACGCGAAACACACGGCGAAGATTTTAAACTTACATTTGATGTAACACTGAAGTCAGCAACTACACACTCTATCCCAATATCCAGGTCCAAATGTTATAGAAAATTTTTGGTATAAATAGGTGAAATCCGTCCATGAACATGGCATGACAAGTGAAGAGAATTCGAAGTAACTTTTAAGAGAAGAGTGGCCAAAATCTCAGTTGAAAAGACCGACCAGCTGGTGGAATCCATACCTAAGAGACTGAAAGCTGCGATTAGACGGAAAAATTTGCAACTAAATATTAATTTGCTTATTACAACAAAGTTAATTAAAGTGTATATTCAATTTTGTGAAGTTGTTTTTCGTCTAAGTATCATACATATTCATTTCTAGAAAAATAAATATGTTAACATAATTTTTTCTTTACGTATTGAAAGAGGAAAAGCAACAGTATCAATAGTAAAAAAAACCCACGATTTTCTCAAAATAAACTTTAGCCTGCTAATTAAAAATAAACTTCACATGCGTATGTGTATATTCAATTTTGGAAGTGAATGCTTTTGTTTAAACTTCCATAGACGAGTTATATATGCTCTTCATTCACATTCAACTGGTATAGAGTCGAAACTGACCATTCTAAACTAAGTCCGCAGTATGGCCAAATCTTGCTCTTGCGTCATAAAACCAAACACAACCAATCTAAACTAAGTCCAACCTACAAGTCAAATTATAATGATTCATTTTACTTAGTTATTGTGAGTCAGGGATTTATATTTTTAATCTAATAAAGTAATTGCAGAATTGACAATATTAAATTAGAACTAATATCATTAGAACGTAAAAATTATTTTGCTGTTGGTTATTAAAACAGTGCCCAGATACCAATTTTAGTTTGCAGCAAAGTTGCAGCAATCTTGCTCTGCAAGTCTGCAAGCTTGCAGCAAGTTTGACACTGCAAGAGTGCAAGTTTGAAACAAGTTATTGCGAACGACGAAGTCACCACGCGTCAAAATTGCAGCAAGCTTGTCGCGTCAAACTCATTGCAAACTATAGCAAAAACAGAGTACGCAGACGAACCTTGGATTGGAACCACCGACAACTCGCTTCCAAACCTGTCGCCCTAGTCACTCAGCCAGCCAGACCTCGACTGCCGAAGATAAATTGCGCTATTAGATCGTTAATCTACACGTTTTATTTAAAACTGTCTTCTTGATTTCATTAATTTTTTAAATTTTGAGTTGAGAATATTATTTGAAGTCAAAGAGAGAGCGATTTCGCTAATAACTACGTTTTGCTAGTGGAATAAATTATGAAATTAGGGTTCAAAAGTAATTACTTTTAAAAATATGGGACACACAGTAAGTTATTATTTTTCAACAAACATTGACTATTTTATAGGTTTAATTTTGTTTATAAACGTTAAAATTTCAACATTAAGAAAAAGGCGATATATAGTTTTCTTTAAAGTGCGAGTTCTATATTTAGTAAAAAGACAAAGAATTTTTCAAAAGTAATTTTTTTATAAAAAGACCTAGTTAGTTTTTTTTCAAATTATCATTGATTTATTGAATTAATAAAAAGAAGGACGGTCTAGGAGATGTTAATAAAAATCGGATGTTTTTTATAACAGAGACAAAAATCGAAACCTGATATATACAATTGTATCCAGATCGGGGTGTCCCAGATAGCATGTACCAGACAGCAAGTTTGATTTTTCTTGATATTAGCTTGTCATGACAAACTTGATGTGGTAACTTTGCAGCAAACTTCCTGCAAAGTAACAAAGCGTAATCGACCAATCTACTTGCAAAAAAAGTTTGCTGTGAAGTTGTTATGACGAACTTCACACCACGATTGCAAAACAAGTTAGCTGCAAAGCTGATAGCACACTTACAGATAATCTTTGTCTCTGTGTAAAAAAAAACATCCTATTTTTAATAGCGTCTCCTAGACCGTCCTTCTTTTCATTAATTCAATAAATCAATGATATAATCTGTTAAAAAACTAACTTTTTTATAAAAATATTTTGTAACATTTTCCATCTTTTTACTAAATATAGAACTCGCACTTGTAAGAAAACTATATCATCTTTTTCTTAATGTTCAAATTTTAACTTTCATAAACAAAATTAAACCTAAAAAACAGTGAATGTTTGTTGAAAAATAATAACTTAAATTTTGTCCCATTTTAAAAGTAATTACTTTTGAACCCTAGTTTCATAATTTATTCCACTAGCAGAACGTAGTTATTAGCGAAAATCGCTCTCTCTTTGACTTCAAATCATATCCTCAACACAAAATTTAAAAAATTAATGAAATCAAGAAAAAAGTTTAAAATAAATCGTATGCGCGATCTATTAGCGCAATCTATCGTCGCCTCTCAGAGTCTAGCTGGCTGAGTGGTTAGGACGACAGGTTTAGGAAGCGAGATGTCGGGGGTTCGAATCCGAGGTTGTGTTCGTACTCTGTTTTTGCTATCGTTTGCAATGAGTTTGACGCGGCAAGCTTGTGACAAGTTTTACGCGTGGTGACTAACTCGTTTGAGTTAACTTGTTTCAAGCTTGCACTCTTGTCGTGCCAAATTTGTTGCAAGCTTGCAGATTTGCAGAGCAAGATAGCTGCAACTTTTGTTCAAACTAAAATTGCTATCTGAATAGTGACCCCAGTAACACAGAAATATTATATAATATTTGCCCAATGTTCTACAATATTATGAATACCGTAACAAAGTATTATATTGTATGTATCAATATTTCCGAGAAACTAATTTTTTACAAATACTATAAAAACAATGTTTTTTTTATAAAAAATCTTCATTTTAACTCAGGATATCACTCAATCGGATGCTTTATTTCAAAAAAACTCCACTGGAACAATTATTCTTCAAGATGCTGAATATTATATGATACTATTCAATACAGCGAAAAAGATATTATGAGTTTTACATTAATCAGCATTGTTTAGGTGAAGTTATTCTTACGTTCGACAGATTGCAGCATGATAATACCGTAACACTATATTAATCAACGTCGAATCTTATAAATATTTTATTTTGAGGTGAAGTTATTCTTACGGTCGACAGATGGCAGCACAAAAATACTTTAATACTATATTAATCAGCATTGAATAATATGACTTAAAAGATATTTTACAAAATGTTCATTTGAATAATAATGTTTACACAATCATTTTGTTTTACTGTATATAAAAGGCTGTCCGGATTCAGCTAATGAAGTTAACCATAAAACAGCTCTCACATTTGGATTATCTATTTGTTCTGTGAAAAAAAATTGAGTGTTATTCTCATCGTAAAAATATGCACGTGATTTATTATTGCGAATCTTATGTTTGATTTTCAATCAATACTGTAATTATAAATAGCGTCTCGTAATACATTGAAAGAGGAATAAATAAATTTAAAATTATTTAAAATTATAAACAAATAATTTTAAATTATTATTTGAAAACCTTTCAAATATATTATTATAATTACTTTTAAACCTTATTGCCTTAATTTATTAAATTAGCAAACTTAGATATAAGAGCTAAAATTGCTTCCTCTTTGACTTCTAATTTCATTTTGAACTCGAAATTGTAACGATAAAAGATAATTTAATTAAGAAAACTATTCAGATTAATTGTGAATGAACATGAAATTTCGTAGAGATCCGAACTTTGTAACTACATCTTATTATCATCATTTACGGTCGCTGATGGAATTCTCGCTGTTCTAGGGGTACGGCTTCGTGTAGGGATGCAGAAGGTCCCGGGTTCAAAGCTTGCTGTAAGTAGATGTGTTCAAAAAACGACGAAGTGTTACCCAGAAGTTCGGAATTAAGTGATTGATATTTTTCCATGCTTCTAAAATGTTTTTTTTTAAATATTCACTATAATGTTATATTATATAATATTATTCAGTATAGTACAATATTATTTAATATGGTATAATATTATACAGTATTATATGATATTATACAATATTATGGAAAAAAATTGTACAGTATTGAAAAAGTCTTACGTTTTACACTGTTTCAATATTGGGAAAAATATTGTACAATATTACTTTCTCGAATTTTATGATATAAGACGATATCTTGTGCTACCTGGGGACTAGGGTGGCCCTTATTATAATGGTGAAAAATTTACTTAACAATTTTTAAGCGCACACCCCTTAATTTTTTTCCTTTTACCATAATATGAAAGTATTCCAAATATTTCTTCAATATATAAAGATTAACCCGTGCCGCATCGAGCTTGATTATATCATTATATAAAAATATAGGAGTAAAAACGAAAAATTAAATATTTTTTGAAATGTACATTTATTATTCATATTAAAAATGTCTTGATTTTGTTAAGAATTTTAATAATACGCATTTAATACAGTTAACAATACAATTTTAATCATTAACATTTTTCAATAATATATTTAGTCAAATTTTCGTTTCAGAGTAGCCTTCTTGCAGTCCGGATACTGCTTCCTGTGGTCTTCCGACACACTGAAGAAGAAATTGCTTTTGCTCTTCATCTACAGTTAATAATCCATTAAAATCTTGCATCAGTTTCACCCCTCTTTCGGCTGTATTATTAACAACTCTGAGATTTTGGAATATTTCTTGTGACTTTAAATAAGAATCGTCCCTATCCCAAAGATCTGGACTGATATTCAGAAAGCTGATGAGCTAGATATTCAATTTCTTTAACAAATTTAAACTTTTCTGAGAAATGAAGTCTTCTATTGCTTTTTCTAAAAAAAAAATAAAACCAATAACTAATTGTACGATATCATATCTAAATTCTGAACAACTTAATGTGTAAATATAAATTAGAAAATCTTGTTAAAAATTTGATAAATGAAAAAAAATTCACTATCATTATAAAATCAAAGAATAATGTCTAATAAAAATTATTCTTAGTAAATAAAATATATTGTGTGAAAATTAAAATCTTACCTAGAAGAAAGGAAACTTCAATAGGCTGAACAATACATTTTCTTTCAGTATGAAGATTTTCCCGTTTCAAATTCTCTATGATGCGCTTTTTGGACGCAATATTAACATTTTTATCAAAAATCGCTAAAATGCTCGACTCTTCATTTAAGTACCACAGATGATTACAAAACTTCTTCAAAGCAATTGATGAAATGCCCTGATTTTTGTTTTCATATTTCTTTAACTTTTTAAAAATATTAAATCATTAAGTGGAGCACCAATTGCGGATGAACTCTCTAACCATGATTTAACATACACTGTCACAAGAAACAAACAAATGTTCTTCAGACCATTTAGTTCAGACATTTTTAAAGACAATTGCTGCCTGAATAAAAATATTTTAAAGGAGTAAATGGCCTTTGCCATCCATGTAGCATGATGTAAAGCCCCCGGTGGTCTGATTTTGATAGTCGAGTCTGAGTTCCTTCCAATAAAGACTATGCATAATTCAATGAGCTCCTGATAATCGTTCTTCAAATTTTTATTTTTTAGCGCATTAGAAAGATAATTCACATTTCTCAGTATTTCGCTCTCACTACATATTGCGTTCAAGTATTTATATCCGTCCATATAATTTTCTTTTTCCAAATTATTCCATTTTTCTCTGATTTTTTTAAAGAAAGCTACATCTGAACTAGAAGTCACCTCGTTTAACTCATATTCGAAAACACTTCGTAGCACTAATTCATATATGTGATGCCTACATGGAAAATATGTCATCTCTCGATCTGCATACAGCTCTAGAAATGTAATAGCACCGTTGATACGACCCTTGTTCGAACTAGTTGAGTCAGAACAAAGAATTTGAGCTTTATCTTCCAATCCCCAATCTTTTAAAACATTCCAGACAGCCATAGCTTGCTCCTCCCCTGAAGAATTTTCTAATTTTGGCACTCCCAGCAATTTTTCTTCATCTTTATATGTAACAATAATAGGCAGTCTTTCACTTTTTAAATCTCTCACATTTAAAGCAGGTAGCAATTTACTATCCCATTCATTTTCTTTAAATAATTCTTTAATCCTAGTAGCTTTCGTCTTACGAAAATCTTCCCGATATCTTTGGATCGTATTTTGATTAATTGCCAGTTCATCTATATTGTGTCCTAAAGACTCAGCTACGGCTTCGAGAATAAAAACAGCACTTCTCTGACTAATGTGGAATCGATCGAGTATAGCCATTATTTTTGGAGTTAAGAAACATTTTCTCCCACGTACAATTCCCATTCTTAATTCTATCTGCGCATTTATGTTTTCCTCAAGAGACGACTGGGCAATGTTTGATGAAGGCCCAGGTTGATCAGAAATATCTTCGGTACCTGACGATTCTTCTGATGAATCCATGAAATTGTCATCTATCTCCGAATTATGATGAGCCTTAGCCCGTCTGTTTTCTTGTTCCATGACTCTCAATAAATACCCTATCTTCACACTTTGCTATCTTCATATCGATTCCCATTAGACATCCTCTCCGTCCTGGTTCTCTTTGACCCAATGAAAGTTTTCTGTCTTCAATTTTTATGATTTCCAAGGCATTAGCGTGAGCAATATGAAATAAATGATTTAAATCTGATATAAAGTTACGTGCATTTTCTTCTTGCTTTTCTGACCTACGGCAGGTACTTTTTTGAAGATTGCGCCAATGATTGTACATCTTCATGATCTTTTCTACATAATGAGGTGTCGCTTTTGTAGGAATCCTTACTTTCTCCCAGAAAATGAGGCATTCGCGCACTACCAAGTTGGCATTTTCCCTTATAGATAATTTAACTTCATGTAAATTATAAAATAGCATCGATAGTACTTGCCGATTAGATGGAAGTTTGCATCCGGTAATTTGGTGACGTTCACTACCAATTAAATAAATATTTCGATCACCACTTCTCAAATTCGAAGCCATAATTGCACTAATAGTTGATCCGAACAGCGACTAGAGTAGACTGAGAACGAGAAGCCGGCGTAGGAAGGAGCGAGACATGAACGAACAAGTTGCTGCTTGCACCCACATGCTTCCTACTTCTACCGCGATGCGGCACGTGTTCCCGACCTTTGATTTGAACAAATGAGGCCTCTAATTGTTTCTAAGAATAAAAGGAACAAAAATGGAGGGTGTGCGATTTGAAATTAGAACTTCAAAAAATAAGGGCCACCCTACTGTCATATTCCCCCTCCAACAATCCGTCTATGCAAAGAAATTTTTATCAATAATGTTAAGGGCTTCAGTAAGCTTAAGAATCAAAATACTTGAATGAATATCATTTGCAGGACTTATTTTTGATTTTACATTTTTACGATAGTATTCGGTCGACACCAAAACAAATGAAACCAGTATTGTAATAATTTCAGGTTTCCTTTCGTTTTCATTTTTCTTATTTTGAGCGTAGGCTTTAGAACTTGCACGATTTTCGCTTTTACTTTTCACATGAACTTTGGGAAGCAAAATTCTGTAATATTTTTAATCCCTTATGTTTTCTTGTGTCCGCCATTATCGACTTTGATTTCGCGTACCCCCAAATGGTCCTTCGCGAAACCACCGGTTGTGAACCTCTGATATACATGGTTAATTTTAACGTAATATTATTAAAAAAGAGTGATTTTTCTATTCTATTATATTCTACATACTTATTTAACCACATACCATAAAAATGAAGCAATTGGAAATTAAAATAAAATTAGTGTAGTAAGTTTTTAGGCGCTCTTGGACCAATGGGGCCCCTGTACTACATTCAGCCCGATGGATAAAATGACTCTTCCTGATTGAATTGCTATAAATTCCATTTGAAAGGTTTTCAAATATTTTTCTTCATAACACAAAAACATACACAGACAGCACACCTATTTACAGATAATTTTCGAATAGCTCATCAAATATTTTCATTTCAAAATATTGACAAAAATGTTTCCTTCTCTCATAACGCAAAGCTCCATTATTAGTTTTATTTATATTTTTTTTTTCTATAATCGATGCACGAATTCCTCTGCCTCGCATGCTCTGCCGTCCAAAAAAGCTGTACGTGACACATTGACTGCTTAGTAAATGATGACGAATCATTAGAATTATTAGTGATTGTTATTGTTGAATGTAGAATGGATAAATTCTCCTCTTTTTTGAACGTTTTTAGATTAAAGTCAATACATGACCGGGGTGTAGTGGATGCGGAACGCCCTTCCGGCACTGCTTTTTTTCACGAGAAACAAATAACAGGAAATTGTGAAAAACGTCCTTAAAACAGCGCGATTTTTGTCATCTAGGCTAGAGCATTCCGGCACTGCTTATTTTGCGACTACTAAACATGAGATGCCACAATCACATGACAAACGTCACTGTGCATGCCATCTGTCCAATTTTCTTAAGATATGCTTAGACGTCATGTCCTTTTTCACCTGCAACATATGTAATGGTTACCAAAATTAAAATAGAGAATGAAACGGCGAATTTGAAGAGTATCACTCGAGAATGAAGCGACTCCAATTCAAAATTAGCTTCTAGAAGTAGATTTTTTTTTTTGAGTTTAAAGTTAAAAAAAACTGAAAGGTTCTCTGGTCTTTTAGTTGTCTGGTGTTTTAGTTGTTTCAAACGAGAAATCGCTGTTTTTTTTCAATTATACTGAAAATGATTTTAGCCTTCCGTTTCATTTAGTTATATTAACGCCCCATTTTGAAGCAACACGAGGGATATTTTGTGACAGGCTTTGTAATTTTGAAGACACCTTTTTACTTCCTTGTATATGAAGTACCTATACAATCGAAAGAACTGAGCCACCCCGCCCTGCCGAAGCATACGGGAAAAGTATACAAATTGAAAGCATTGTAATCGTCGAAAAATTCGAACTCGAGATTTTGATCCGAAAAACACAATTTTGGAATTATGTCTGTCTGTCTGTGAGCACGATAACTCAAAAACTATTAGGGTTAGAGGGATGAAATTTGGCAGGTGATCTTTACGCATAATTAGTAGCTTTCTATCAAATTTTGGAAAAAAAAAATTCTTTCAATGGAAGTCTGTCGGTCCGTGTTCATGTGAACACAATATTTCAAAAACTTAAATAGCTAGATAGATAAAGTTTGTACACAGTTTTATCAGGAATGCAGGTCTGTATCAAATTTTAGACCAAATCTGCCAAAGGGTTGACTGTCTGTCGGTTTGTATAATCGCAACTTGTGAACATGATAACGCCTAAACCTTTTGACAAGAGAAAAATTCATATGTGGTCTTTTTGTCTTAATTGTAGATCTGTGTCCAATTTTGGTTTCAATCGGTTGAAGAAAAGGCGTTCAAATTACATATTCGTTTTCTTAACCATTCTACGACGCAGAAAACGACGCGCGCGTTTTCCACCACCTGTGAATCGTCTATGTTACTGCCGCTCTATGTATTTTTTCCCCACCCGCGTTAGGACGGATACAAGCAGGACCAGAGAAATACAAGGGCTGGTTCATAGAGACTTCAGCGAAGAACCAGTGGGGGAACTTTGTGACGTCATCAAGCGGGCACTCCGCGCTCTAAAATAAAAAAATCCTTTTACTATAAGAGTTTTGATATTATTTTTTTCCTTTTTTTACTTAATATTTAAAATTGGATGCCAGTACATCAAAATATCACAAGCATAGTAAATATTTGCGAAACTTTAGTAATTTAATTTAGTAATATTGCGAAAATTTAGTAATTGCTGAAGGATGGATTGGATCTTAAAAATTTAGGCACAAATTCAAGTAATACATATCATGCTCAAGCTCTTTCATGTTTTGATTGAACCAAAAGTTAAAACCTTTTTAAATCTTTTACTCACATATGCGTTATTTTTTGCAAACATATCAAAAATATAAATACTAAGAAAAATTATTAATTTCATAACCATACTTAAAAATATGTAATCAATATAATATTTAATATCTGAAAAAAGAAATGTAATAAATTAAGCATAAGAAA